>JAECUM010033516.1:0-37667 GCA_016617855.1 Megalonaias nervosa
CTCCGTCTTGGCACCAGGGGTGAAACAGATGGGTACGAAATCGCAAATAATCGGGAGTAGTAGGTTTTAAATCCACGAGTAAATAAGCGTGTGGGGTTTGAGTGGCATCGTCGTACGCATGAATCAGCCAAGGCGTTCCTAACTGTTTGGCTAAGACTTGTACTTACGATTTATCTCTAGGGCTTTTAAACAACACCAAGTAATGAGCATTGAGACTGATGGTACGATGGGCTTTACTTTGTTGAAACAAATTTTGGGTAATGTAAATGACACTGGCATTACGATGATGCCCTTTGCGCGCAAACCACAGTTTAATTTCTTCTTCGTCTTCTCCTAACATGTCGTCAAAAATAACCAAATGAGTTTGACTAGAGTCAGACACGATTCCGTCGTCTTCGACAGGAATGCCTTCCACAAAGACGATGGAATCGCCTTGACTTTCTCGCAGAAGGCTGTACGCCGATTGCCACTCTTTATAGCACCACACGATTCGTTGAGGAGGACGATCGATCAAATGATTTTTATGTTCGATCAAACGTTTGACAAATTCGGTTTTGCCTGAACCGCTAGGTCCAGCAATAAGCATGTTAAAGGGATGGCGAAGATACAAGGCCTCCCAACTAGTCCGATCTACGTGTTCGTCAATGACTTTGACGGTGGAGGAAGAGGGAGCAGAGACAGTAGAGGTAGCCATAGTAGTAGTAGTGTAATAAAATGTCACTTGTGACACGAAGACAGACAAGACAAGAGTTTTTATACTTTTTCAGGACACGTTTATTGTCATCTTTATTGGTGAACAACACGAAAGACAAAAATACATAAAAGCCATATGGTTAAGTACAGGAATAAAAACACAACAAAACGACCATAGTGGAATATAAACAAGTCTCTGTACAACATTTTTTGTGATCAAGAGGTGAAATCGTAGGAGTAGTGTGTAATGTTCTGAGAGTCTGTACATTCCTTGGTTCAGTCACACAAGGGTCCTCCCGAAATGGTCTTTCAGGAATGTCAATGACAGTCCTGTCTTGAAGAGAGTGGTTTTCCTCGGTGACAGACTGTTCTTCTGGTATGGACACTAACACAGGTTTAAAAGTGACTTTTTCACGGTACGTTTTAATGTTTTAGGATGACAAATCTTGGGCATAGTGTGCCACTTCTTTAGCCCAAGCCTCAAACCCCCAACTTTTCCAGTCACGTACATCTGTCCAGTGAGGGTGTAAGTCACAAGCTACACACACGTCGTCGTACACATCTTCAGTACCTAAAAGTTGACGAATCTTGTTTTCCCGTAGAGGTTGAGAAGTATCCAAATGAAAGCGCAAAGCTTTGAGCAGAATGAGTCTCTCGTGGACATTTAAAGGGATCACTTTCATGTTTTGTTTTGGAGTAATAGGTACTGTTCGTAAAGAGTCCACAAAGAATCAGCTGGTAAACGAAATCCCAGAAAGCAAGTCACTAAGACACACACTACACGTCGACCCCAATTCAATGGAGACAGTTCTCGTAATAGGTGTTGGTAATCCTCTACCGTTTGAATACTGTCATTGATTTCCTTCCACGGAATCTGTTGTATCACGAATGATAAAGGTCGTGGCATGGTAGAACGTTTTTATACCCTCTTTTTTCGGCTGCTATAAGTGTACTTTTTGCACAGAAGTGGTCGTATTCCGTCGGCGTATTCAAAATATTTAGTCACTAACTTGCACATCACACGTCGTTCAGAAGTTTCCTCTTCAAGTAAGTTTACATTGTGTACAAGATTTTGGTAACCCTCTAACTCTTCTTCTGGAATTCGATGCAGTAAGTGTACCTGGTAGTAAAAATAATCACTATCAGCAACACAATTCTTCTTGCTCACGAGTAGTTGATCAATGTCTGACCACTGGAACACTTTCATCAGAATCAATCCTCTTATAGCATTTAGGTACCAGTGGTTCCAACATCGGTGACGTAACGGATGCAATGATTCTTTTCTTTTCACTTGTATTTTGACGAACTCACAGTAAATGCATTCTCTCAATTCCACAGGCAAAGCACGAATGTTCTCTTGTAAAGTATCCATAACCCTGTCAGTCAAACACTTCTCCTAGAGCGAAAGTAATGAACGTAGTGGGTAATTTCTGGCCACTGCCATTCCAGGAAACGGTCAAGAATGTCAATAAAATCTTCAAATGTAAATGGTCTAAAGCGAAATAGTAGAACGAATGCACACTTGATCCAGATAAATCGGACTTGTTTGTTAACTTTGGTCAATTTCCTCTTATGAATTTCTCGACACAAATGTTCTACAGTCACTAATTGAGATTTGACTCTGGCAAGTCCCTGCCATATGTCCTTGTAGATCTTCTCTTGCAATTCGTTTGGTAATCTTTGAAGATTATTTTTTACATCAGGTTTAAATACTTGTCTAGGGATTGTCCAACGTTGGACTCCTAACTCCGTAGCTAGCTTTTTACACAACATGGTAGGGTCACTTCAATGACGAGGTCCCACTAAAGGCAGGTAGTGACACTCTGGAGACCATCGAGCATGTTCCAGGTAAGCGCAATCTTTCTTCTCCCACTGGTGAAGTGAGACACCGCAACTGAAGCACTTGACTTTATCTCCTTCGCCCAAGTAGATAAATCCAGCTCTGGCTAATTCTTCGGGGGTAGGTCCTCCTAGATATTTTAGCCATTTTCCTTGGAAGGTTTGCAATCGACTTTCAAAATCACAGTATTCTGGCAAACGCACAGGGAACGAATATTCGTCTTTCACAGGTTCATTTCGATGAGGGTACGGTGAAATCCTTAGGAGTTTGCTCAGTTTTACATGACATCCGTAGGGTGGTAGTCGCTTGGTTTCCTGTGGAGGTGGCCATTCACCATGAAAACCAGTAAAGTGAAAAGGTGTGCGATAACGAGTGGCATCGCTTTCACATCCGTCAGGTTTGACACGTACAGCATCACTTTCCATGGTAGGCATGGTAGTAGAAGTAGTAGTTTTAGCAAAGTTCCCATGATGATGTGGTACTGAATCACTAAGATCATAGCGTACGGCATCCCTACCATCGCAAGGCACAGCATCGTACTTGAGTTTACTCTTACTGGATACTTGCTGTGTGAATGGATTCATCTTTCTCGCTTAGCAATGGTAGTCACAATGAACTATCGACCTTGAACGTTGTCCTTTTTTATATGCTGACCAATATCGGCATGACCGTACGGTAAAGTGAAGTGATTGGGAAGCCGAACTCGCTTCTGGTACACGATTTGATAAACTTTTTCCAAAGGTCGACTGACTATTTGGTGTGTGGGTAAACGTACAATCTTGTGCGGTTCGTGGGTGGTCACTTTAAAGTTTCGATCCTGTCCAGACTGCAAGGCTTCTTTCAATATGCTAAAGTTCACTACTCGACTGGTGCGATAAGTAAGAGTCAATCCTTTCACTTTACACTCCGTGTGCACATCTCCTTGATTGTTCCGGTATTCGTAGCCGTAATTTTTGGGACCGCCACTTGCAAAGCTGAGAATCTTGTGGTCGGGATGCTCGTCCGTCCAGGCTCCTAAACGGTCTCCTTCGATGACAGGGTGAGGTTGACCCAGGCGATCAATGTAGATGCAACTGTCCGTGTCAAAATACAGCACACGATCTCCTAATAGTTCTAAAGCTTCGTACATTTTTAAGCGAGCATGGGCTGTCACGTAGGCTGCAATGATGACATTTCCAAATTCGTCGGCTTCTACAAAGTCCAGTTCTTCTTCGTAATTGATTAAGAGCAAGTCCTCACGAACGACGTCCACGTGTTTCATGTATTTGTTTTTGTCGTGAATCATCTGCAAGTATCGGAAAGGTTCTGTCAAATACTCCGTCTTGGGTAAACACGGTCGTTGTGCCATTTTGCCCCACAAACAATTCAACATCACTTTGGCAAACGATCGCCTTCCTTCGTTTTTTTCGATGTGGTCTAAAGCGATGCCTTCCTGCTTCCAGTATTTCTCTTTGAACTTTGTTTGGTCTTCGGGAGTGTGACACCAGGAAGGATATCCGCTAGCTTCTTGTTTCAGTTTCAAAAAGGCATTCACGTAGTCTGCAAAAATGCCTTTTTGAGTCTCGTCGCCCTTGTGGTATTTTTCTGTCTTGGGGAAAGTGGTAAATTTCGTACACTTCTAACAGTTGGTATCCCAAGTCCAGAGCTTTAAACAATTCCACACTGACCCACGTTCCCGTCAAGGCTCGTTCTTCCTGAGTGTGCTGACAAGGGTGGTCTTGGTTGCACGTTTCAGCACAAGTACGACACAAGGGAAACATCAGTTTTCCTTAGCAATGATGTGGTAAAACGGGATGGTACAAGTTCGTGGGAGGCAAGACTTTACACTTGATCAATCCTTCGTATTGTCGAATATTGTCCACGTCGATGTGTTCCGTCAGCAATTGTGGGTGCCCTGCGGAAAAGTGACAATATTTGCACACGTACGGATACAGAGAACACACGTCCAAGTATTTGATTTTTTCTCCTTTCTCCTCGTCGACTTGGTACAGCAAACAGGTGGCATTCGTCCGTCCTCCTTACAAACTGTCTCGCGGGTTCAGAGGGTCCACCAGCTTGTAACTTTCCACCAGCTTGTAAACTCGGGATCGGTTTTCAATCGCTGATCGTACTCGTGTTCCCACATTTCCACTACTTGGTATCCTTGCTCTTCTAACTTCAAGCGTCGCTGACAAGTGGCCTGGTACAAGTCTTCCATGGTCCGTTGTAAAAACTGGTTTTTAGTGTCACGTTGAGGGTAGCAGATGGGACATCCGTGAAACAAGCACCCGTTAAACTCGTACACAATCTTGGGGTTTTCTAAGTCCCAACCGTCTACTGAATACCTTCCGATGGTCTTTTCGCCTCCTCCGTTGCGAGCATGTTGGATCCATTTGTCTTCCTTCTCACACAAGTAATGTAACCAGCGTAGGGCTTTGACCGAGTATTGACGTTTGACAAAATTGGTCATTTGAGGACTGATGACAGCTAGGGTGTTTTCGGGCATGAATCGTTGACGATACACTAAGGAACACGCTTTGGCAATGGTACAAGCTTCTTTCAAAGGATCGATCCCTCCGTGTTCCATGAACAGTTCTCGAAATTTTCCACAGCAGCGACGTAAAATGTCTACGTCGGAACGACAATATTTTAACGTTTCTTCTTGAAAGTCAAAAGGGTCCGAAGCGTGAATCTGGTACCATGCGTAGAAAGCTTCTCGTTGTTCGGTACGCATGTTGTCGGGGTCGTAGTAGTGAGCCTCAGGCAAATGGGGTAGAACGGCGTGTTGATTGGCTTCGGTATTGAAAAGTGTGGAAAATAGCCTTTGGCCATTTCTGTCATGCCAAACGTTTTAGGCATGCGGCTCAAAGGCATAGCCAAGTAACTCATTGAATCTTTAAACTGTACTTGTCCCACTTGCATGGAAATGATTTTGGCTCCGTTCAAAGTGACTTTCGGACGTTCGGTACTTTGTTCCGTATATTATCTCAACAGAAATTGTCCATCGTATCCCGAGAAATTGTGAGCCATCACCGTGGCATGGCGATGACAATCTCCGTAACGTTCGATATCTTCTTGGCTCCACGTCTCGTCGATAGGGTTTAAGATCCATTGGGCAAAATCGGCCAGTGTGTTCGATCCCCGAAAGATTTTTTCACGTCCTCCATGAATCTTTGCTGCAGTAAGGGCAATGAGTCAAGATAGGCTATTGGATGCACTTCTCGCACGCTCGGTGAGCCACGCAGAAATTAAGAATGTGAATGCCAGTCTCTTGCATGCATTCGAAATCGAAAAAGATGAAATTCCCTTTCTTCTTCTGGTCATTCTCTTCTTCTTCTTCATGTTTGGAATGGTATTTTTGAATGTAGCATTGGTGTTCCAAGTCCACGGTTTGGCGACAAATGTGACATCGCTTCTTTCCTGAACAGACGTGCGCCTTGGCATTGTTGGTACGTATGCCTTGTCCACAAGTAGGGCACAATCTCAAGAGCTGACAAGCACATTTCTGCTGTGAACCTTGCGTCTTTAGGTGTTGTTGGTAACAGGCAGGACTGACAAACGTGCGCTGACAAACAGAGCAATGCACTCGTTCTTGTCCTTCGTCCAGACAGGGTGTAGAAGCTAAACATCCTGAGCATTTCGATCCACAATGCTTGTGTTGCTCTCGATTGTTATAGCCATAGTCACATTTCTCACAGTAATAAGTGTATGACAGGAATGCAGTGATACTGGTAATGGCATCAAAATGTTCATCGTGATGATAGACGTGAATGTATTTTCCGTCTTTAAAATCTTGACCTCGAAACAACAGAGGTCCGCGCACTTCTTGAGGGTGAACTTTCAAGGTGTAACGTGGAGCCAAGACGTCTTGCAACTTTTGCATTTCAGGAATGCCACAGGGTGTGTCTTTAGCTAACCCCGCTTGCTGTAACAGGAGTTCTGCTTCTTTTCGTTGTTTGGCTCGGTCCGATTGTTGAATAGTTTTCCAGGCTCTTTTCCATTCTACCGTATCGTTCTTGTTGGCATACGTTTGTCCCACCACGATGGCACGGGCTAAACACATCTTGTCTTTTGGATTGTTAATTTGGACGAGACTACGCTTGAGGTTACGCAAGTTGTCTACCAACATCAACTTTTTTTACCTGTCCCTTGGGGAAGAGACGCGTGGGTCATGTACAGTGTCGCTTTTCCGTCCGTAATGTGAAATTTGTCGTTGGATTGTTGTACGTGTTGAATCTTGTCCATGATTTTGGAAGGTGTCAATTCTGTTGGACTGCTAAACTCGATCCAAACGGGAGACTTCAAATTGTCGTGATGAATAGAAAGTCTCAAGCGATCGTCTTCTTTGGCTCGACATTGCCGTTTTAGTGTGGTTAACAAAGAATCCCACACATCGGTGATGAACCCTTCTGCTTTTTCCAAGGGTACGTCAGACTTGAAATCTTTAAATTTCACTGCGTACGTGTAGGCTGTGGTTCTAAATTTTCTGGAAGAGCGTTTGTCCGTCTCCCGAATATGGTAGTACTTTTCAGGGTTTACGGGTGGTAATGGACTTTGATTTGGTGTAGACTCTTTAGGCTTCGATTCTGGTTCACTCATCTCATCTTCAAAATCGCTGGCATGAATTTGTGCCAAGACTTCAGCTACTGTGCGAGGCGATAAATCACGTTTCTGCCTCTTACTTTCTTCTTCTTCTTTCTTTTCGAAATGATGCGATCGTTTCATCTTGACGGCAAAAAGTCAAATGACTACCTGTGAAACACCATGAACCCCTATATATCTATGTCAGACCAGGGCATATATAAAGGGCTAGTGACTCCCCTCTCAGTATTCATTTCGCTCTCAAGCTGACCAGCACAATGGAAGAACCCACACAGATAGAACTTCTGATTAGAGCATTGCGAGGTGTGATAAGAAAGTTTTCTTCAGACAAGCCGACGGACTACTCTCCTTCCTTTCGAGATAAAAGTCAAGATACTTGCTATATCTGTCAAAAGAAAGGGCATTGGGCTACAGAATGTCCAGACCGTCAAAGAAGCAAGGCCAGTGTCAAAAGAAACAAAAGTCAAGATACCTGTTATCATTGTCAAGAGAAAGGACATTGGTCTTCAGAGTGCCCTAAGAAACAACAGGAGCAGGAGAAGGAGGAAGAAGAAACAGAGGTAGCCTTGACAAAAGAAGAACCCAGACACGTTCAGAAAGAGAAGACAGAAAAGAAAAGAAGACGAGAAAAATGTGAGGAAGAAGAAGAGGAAGAAGAGGAAAAAAGTGTAAAAGTGAAGAAATTGAAAAAACAGAGAGAGTGAAAGAAAAAAGAGAGAGAAGAAATCTATGAACTTTTTTAAAAGTGTTGTGTTGTGTTATGTTGTGATATTGAATTGTAAAAAATTTGTAACAGAATAGACCAAACTGAAAAAAACGTAAGTGTCTCTTGGTTTTCATTATTTAGAAATAATAAGGACCTACACTCATACACTCACAACACGTACATCATAGGGTTAAAGAAGGGATTTTGAGTTTTAATTGATTTTGGCAAAATGAATAGTCACTCTTTTCGAGAGTATTGGGTAGCCCTGAAAAGGACTGTTGAGTGTTTGTTTTTTTCCTTAGAACAAACTCAAGAACGAGAATCAATTCGCTTTAACTGTCTTAAGCCTTTGCCACGGCCAAGGCCTACTTGTGGACTTGCTCCTGTCAATGATTTAGTAGATATCACTAGGGGTGGTATCTGTGGTGTAGTCACAGGGTTAGGTTGTTTGGCTCGGGAAGGTCCTTTTCTCTTGGGTCGTAATAAAGAAGTCTGATACATTTGTTTCAGACTTCTTAACTCGGCCAAAATGTCCAAGAGTACCGTGACCGTTTGACTTTCGCTGCTCTCCTTCTCTCCTAGACTTTGTTTCTTCTCTACTGCTTCTTCTTCTTCCTGTTGTTTCCTTCTTGCCTCTTCTTCTTCTTCTCGCTGTTTCTGTTCAAGAAGAAATGCTTGCTCTGCTTCTTTCTGCTGCTGTAAAAATTTCTCCAATGCTTCTCTCTGTCTTTGTTTAAAATCGTCGACACGTGGTAATGAAGGAGAAAGTGGCGAAGGTACTGGTACCGGAACAAATTCTTGGGAAGAAGATAAAAAATCTACTAAATCCCAGTTGAAATCAACCTCTTCGGGAAGTAGCACTGTGTTTACTTTGGTAGCTGCTGCTGTACCATTACTTCTCGTCTCCACAGCCGGTGCACCCCAATTCATTGTCTTCTTAGGTTCCGTCATGTTTCACAAAACACTACCGCATCGATTCACTGCGCACAGACGCTAGTGTGCCTATATAGGAAATGTGACGTCACAGGTAACTCTCTTCGGATTGGAAGACAGACTCCGCGAAGTGACTGAATTTTGTAACGCGTGTTAGGATTGGTGAACCCTTTCAATCCGTTTCGATCCGGTCTTCCACTATAAATAAGCGCGGTTCACTTCATTCCCTTCACCTGTTCTCGTCACAGAGAAGATGTTGATCGACGTAGAATCCTCTACTTTGGTATCCTCAATGCTGTTCCGTACAGACTTACCCATGTATGTGAAAACAAAATGGACTGTCATCCGGATCACCGGAGCCACTCTTTGGAAAAGAAGATGTTATGTGGAAAGACAAGGCTGTCTTAAGCGGACTCTCATCTACGGACCAGAAGTGAGACACAGCTTAAGACAAACTTTGAGAAATTTGAGGAAGATAAGAAGACCTATGCGATGTCCTGTATGTTAACAGAATAGTGTTAACATCACATAACAAACAACGGCCCTTTTCAGGGCCACTTCCAATACCTCGAAAAGATCTTAATTTTCATTTGGTCTCCCCTAAACGAATATATATATATATATATATATAAAACCCTTCCTCTACTAAAAAAAAGAAACATGCCACCTGTCGCTTATCGCTCTACAAACCCCCAGTCTCCTAGTCACCGCTCTACAAAAATTTCCATTGACGCTATACAGGCCCAGGGTGTTGACCTACTTTCTTGACGCTATACTGGCCCAGGGTGTTGACCTACTTTTTTGACGCTATACTGGCCCAGGGGGGGTCTGTAATGCTAATTCCCATTGACGCCACGGTAACCCACTATACTACTACCAACGGTATAGTTGATCTATCAGATCGTATATAGTGCTAAACACAATATGACTGAGAAATTGCCCATAGCTTTTATACACATAATTTTGTCGTCATGATTAAGAAACGATACCTTTGAAGTCAAGTATGCCTAAGCAAACCAGAGATCCATCAGGAATTTGTTTCTTTACTAGTTGCATGCAAATTTTGACTTTTCAACTTGATTGTGCATTTATTTCAATGAAAACCTTTTTAAAGAAGGTCTTAATTACCTAGTTAAAATAGTCCAGTTGGATTATTTTGTTTTAGTATTTAATTCTAAGTTTCGGACGTGCAATCCTATAACTTGTAGCTGTGTAATACGTTCTTGTTTTTATATAGCATATATATCGTGTTTTTATATAGCATATGTATCGTGCTTTTATATAGCATATGTATCGTGCTTTTATATAGCATATGTATCGTGCTTTTATATAGCATATGTATCGTGTTTTTAAAAGTTTTATGTAATAGGAATTTTTATACATGTCCAGGAGCTTCGTGCAGACCACAATATGCGACATGTTTGACCAGTGATGGGGGCACCACCATTAACGATGTATCCTACAGCTAAACCAAATTGAGGTATCGACTCAGTATGATCCTGTTTATACTTACATGGTTTCTACACCAACAGACCCAGTCTTACCAGTTTTAGATATAATGTGTACATTTTGTTACATATACATTACTTGCTTAATACATATTTAGAGGTAGAGGCAGTGGAAAAGGATGCGGTGGGGAAGGTGTGTTTTGGCATAATACAAATTTTGATATAATTTGAAATATTTTCATGGCAGTCTTGGGCTGAAAACTGTACTCCAAATTCAAGAGGACTGTTCTTAATCTGTTATGTTAATTCGTTTCAGCAGATAATGTTACTTGCGTTGCCGCATACAATCAGTCAAGAGATAGCTTTTATATAATCTATTATAACTCAGTGACAGTGAATCTATTGACACCATGGAAGACCTAAGCTCAATTCCTGGTAGTAGCTATAGTACGTCTGTCTAGCTAAACTTCACAACACGCACTTACCGATACATATTTCAACTACACACAAGCAGTCCTTCCACTTAATATGATTAAGACAAACATGTTCTATGTCCTACTTTTAAATGTGCACGAGACACTCATTCTGTTAAAAGTGTTGCGCTTTCTGATACATCGGTGTGGAGAAAAGATTCGTGGTGCTTTATCGACTGTTGCTGCTTGCCAAGAAGGTGTGTTTAGATTGTGGCTTGCACAAACATTGTACCTGACGGAAAGGTTTTGGCTTGTTGCGTGGACGCAAGAAGTGGCTACCTAAGCCAAAAATATTTGTAATTGATCGCAGAAAAAAGTTTACTTAGAACCAAAAGAGAACACGACATTTAAGACTATGTTAGAAAAGGTGATAGAAGAACCCGACGCAGAGGAAAAGGAAGTACATGAAAGTACCGTCGTCCACGTCGAAACGAATTAAGCAGAACACCGGAGGAAAAGTAGAGACATTGAATGTTATAGACATTAAAAGAACATTACAGCGTGTCTCTAGAAATCCTGGGGCACACTTTGATAACAAAAATATTGTCAGTGACTTGTTTATATGCAGTTTTGGCATTTTTTATTTTTGTCTTATTGAAGCACGTTGTATTTTGTCTCTTGGCTGCTTACTTATTTGAATTCTTGAAAACATTAAACATGTATGAAAAGAATAAATCTCCTGCATTATCCATGTCATTTTCAGAATTCTGAACTGCTCAGCTATGTTTAAATCTTTCCATTCCTCTGCTCTCAAAGTTAGATCGCCAAAGTTGAGAGACGCCATCGCTTTAACATATTGATTGCTGGACAGAGCGGTTCAGGCAAAACCGAATTTGTCAAACGTGTGATCGAGCACCAAGACCAGTTGATCTATCATCTACCTCAATGCATCGTCTGGTGTTGCAAAGGATGGCAATCGGCTTACACCCTACTTCAAGAAAGCCAAGGAGAATTCATAGTGATTGCATCATCTCAAACCGAAATACACTTGAACCTATGTCATCAACACAGGTGAGAGTCGCACAGTGGACTATTTTGATCCTTATGGATCACAACCTTTGAAAGACGACAGTATTAACTTTATGAGACAAAATGCCGTATCGACTCGTTGCAATTACATGAGATTACAAGAAACATATCTCATAGTGTGTGTACAATATTCTGTGTATTTTCTTCATCAACACAGTCGTGGATATCCCTTGTCACATTTGGTGATTGTTTTGATCTTCAGTACTCTAGAAATGATGATAAACTAGCAAGATGGTTTTGTGAACGTGTTGGTTATCTCTTTCCCTTAGTTACGAAATGTAGTGTACATCGATTGCAAATGACATAGAACATTTTAGTCGAGTTTGAGTCTACAGCGTTGTCTGCCTTGTAAATATGTTGTATGATGAATGTGTATGTTGTGTTTGAGAAACTTCTTGTTGTTGTTAAAGATGTTGGTTTGTAATAACTGTTTTATGTTCATTTATATTCAAACCGTATGAATAATGAATATGATCTTTCATCTATCTCTCTATTACTCTCGTTTATGTTTTCCTTCAGGGTCGCGTTGACAAATGGTAGGGATGTTTTACGTTACGTCAGTGTTGTTTGCCAATATGACCACTCATCGTTGACTCGTCAAGAGAAAAACATGCCTTCGACTATTGCAAAGCTGGACGAGGCCAACTTGCATTTGCATCGTATCAGGCAGAAGCTGATCAAGAAGCCTGCTGGAAGGAACAAAACTATGTTCTTGAAGATTGCACAAGATCCAATGGAAGAGGTTTTGCACGAAGAAATCACGAGGATAGATGAGAGTGGACGAAGAGGCACAGGCATAAAGGAGACAGCAGCAACATGAACGGCGAATGCAAAAGCGGTAGTGGGAAGGATACATTGAATGCGGAGTTTTTAAAGCAGGCCTTATCCTGTAGTGAAGCATGCGGTGAGACGGGGTCGTCCGCCCAGAAGCTAAAGTCAATCAGGACAATTCATCAAAGAAAAAAATAACTGCCCTTTTAGAGCCAATCAGACAAAAAGTAACTATTTATCTTTTTGCATTTCCCCAACAAACATTAATTTGCCTTTTCAAAATGTCTGTTTGTCTGTAAGGGTACCTTAGTGTCTAAAAACACTGCCTACCCTTGCTTTGTGTGCAAGTGTGTATGCGCTTCTCTTTGTCTTTTCTCACAAACACCCTTCCCATTATCCGGCGTGAGTTGTATGCAGTATAGTGTGTTTGTCTGTAAAATGTAGAGAGAGATTTTCTTTTAGGTCTTGATATTTGCTTTCCATGTTTTGGTCTCTTAAGTGGTGTGCAGTGTAGTTTGTGTACGGGATGTTTATCTTTACATCCGTTCTTCAGTTGATTTATACGAAGCCACTTAAACACGAACTCTCACACACGCACACCATTCTATGATGGAGAAAGGAGATTTTGTTTAGTGTGTATGTTGTGTTAGATGTCATAGGTGGTGTGTTGGATAATATGTTTGTACGCGATTTCAGCTCCTTCATTTAAATCCTCCTCCATTTCGTCTGATAGTAGGTGTAAGGAAACTACAGAAGGCGTTTTAATGTTTGTATGGGATATTGGATATTAGGTAACTTAGTGTGTTGGATAGTATGTTTGTGCGATTTCATCTTCTTTCTTTAAACCCTACCCTTTCATCTGAGGGTAAGTGTGGGAGTACATCACAAAACCCTTTGGATAGTGTGCATGGTGTATTGGATGGTAGAGGTGATGTGATGGAAAGTACCTTTGTGAGATTTAGTCCCTTTGTTTACACACCACTCATTTCTTCGGATAGTTGGTTCAAGAATTTAGGCACTTAGCAAGGTGTTTTTAGATTGTGTATGTTGAGTATTGGATGGTATCGGTATGTTAGGGTAGTATATTTGTGAGATTTCACCTCCTTCCTTTACGCAATACCCCTTTCTTCTGACAGTTGATACGGGAATTTAGGCATTACATAAGGCATTTTGTGTTATGTGTATGGGTTGTTGGATGGTATAGATGGTGTGCTTGATAGTATGTGAAACTTTATCTCCTTCTTATTCATTCTGCAATTTTCTTCTGATAGTCGCTGTGAAATTTTAGGCACTACACAAGGCATTTTTAATTGTGTAAAGGGACTAAGTTTAAACTTCCTGAGTTAGTCATCTTGTGCTAATTTGTAGAAGAAGAGTTTTCAAAATTCAAATCACAGCAAAATTTATAATTCCCACTGTTACCCAGTCGATGCTTTATGTGATTCCAGTTTATGTTTGCAAATAATAGATGAAAACTAATACTTTAAATTGGTTAAATGCATGATTTTTTTAAATGAATTATTAACAACTTCTTTCATTACTTGGAACAGTTCACTTGTAACTTCGCATAGCGGTCATTTACAATATCTAATAGACTGAAACTAGACATCAATATTTCATATTTTGACTATCTGGACTTGCATTAAATGGGTATTTGTTAAGTGTTACTCTTGCTTATCTAGTTTTTTCAATAACTTTTGTTAATTATTGTTTAGGTATATTTTTATCAGTGGAAAAATACATTTGTCCCTGCGAATGCACGCTTGCAGATTTTTTCCTCCTGTTGCAAAACATCGAATATCAGAATTTCCTTGCTAGCGGGTGTATAAGGTTTTGACAGTGTCTGTGCAATGGCTTGCTCAGGTTTCTGAAGGTCACACAAGAGGTTTTGTATGCTTAGAGAGCACGTAGGAAAGTTTTACTGTAGGTTTTTTAACCCGAGAACTCCACAACAAAAAGGTAGGACGGGAATATAAAAGGTTCTGAATATAAGCATCATACTACAAAGTTCTTTATTAGTGAACAGTACATCGGCACATCCTCTCAATGTACTCTACAGACATTTTCAGTCTGATTATCCAATTATGAAATGCGATTTTAAACTGCACTTTCAAATACATGGCAGCTTTCAGATCATCTTCCAGTCTGTGAATCTTTTTATAACGAGATTCGGCCAAAACTGACTAGGAGCTAACTCTGGGCGGTATGGAAGATGTAGCAAAGTTGGATGCTGTGGTTCTTCAAGACGTCTGTCACACTGGTGAATATACGCACCTTTACATTGTCATGCAAGAGGCAGATACCTCGCTTACTTGTACAAGAACAGGTTGGACATTCCACAAATTTTGGCACCACATTTGAGGCATACAAATTTCTAGTGATATTAGAAGAGACATGCACATGTACCTGGATACAAACACATGTACCTGGATACAAGCACATGTACCTGGATAACGGTTTTTCTTCCCGCATTTAAAACTCATTTGCAAGTCCGACTTCATCGAGCATGTTTGGTTTCTCTTCGTTTTCTCTGATCTAAAATTTATTTTCTCTTGAATCAGGTTAAGAATGATAAATCCAAATTTCATTACCTGTGATAGTCTCATTCAAATGTCTCTGGTTACTCTTTTCATATCTGACAGGTATTTGTTTGGCAACTTTTTAAACGAAACCTGCTTATGATCAGCAGTCAATAAATGTGGAATCCTCTCGCAAAACCCATTTTGAACTTCAAATGATTCTTCCTGTAACAATATACCGCTGTGCATCAACCATATTCACCAATTACTCCTTCCTCGGCAGGCACTTCCCATTGACCAATCGCAGACAACGGTATTCCATACAATGGTTCGTCTTAAATTCGTTAGAGACCATATTTTAATTGTACGATAAGATAGAGGATTACATCTGTATGCAAGTAATTACTGATACCATTTAGAGAGTTCCGAAAGAGCGCCAGGAATTTACAGAATGCTTTTGGCTTAGTAGCAGAATTGTTCTCCTTGCCCAACATTTTAGGTCGTTGTCATTTAGTTAGGTTGTGTCCCTTATATGTATATGCGGCTCAAGATCGTTTTATCAAACCTTATTTTGTCTCTTGATCAGGTTAGATTTGGTGAGGGGTTCACAGAAACAAGAAGGTTATAACAAAATATTCAGAACATTTCAAATATCTCTCTAATACCTTCATTTGTTATTGGCCAGGAATCAGCAATTATTTTCTTACATCATTATAAACATTTGCATTAAAAATAGTGTGTTCTAGTAATAATTTTAGGCCAGGTCTAACAGTCTGTTTAAATATCTTGTATGTAGATAATGCATTTTCAGGATGCTTATTTTCTCATTCAAGATGGCCAGTACACTGCATGTGAGCCAATATTGCTAGGCAAATTGTCTCTGTTCGGCAGCTATTGCCTGTGCAAAATGATGAATTTTTTTATCCAAATAATACTTTTGAAATGAATATGTTTATGTATGAAAATTTTTCTTCATAAATGGATCTGGCGTTTTCTGTATTTAATATGGACGCATTCTTTGTTCAAATTCTTACACTGGGAAAAATCGCTTACCACTGGAAAATTAAATTTTGAATTTTAAAAAGAGACAATAGGCCAACCAAAGGGACGAAATATAATTGTAGCTACTTTAAACTTTCTTTCTTTGTTTAATATTTGTGTTGTGATACATCTAATATTTGTGTTGAGAAAACCTAATATCCGTGTTGTGATATATCTAATTTTATTGATAAATCTAACATTTGTGTTGATATATCTCATTTTTATGTTGGTTTATCTAATATTTATCTTGTTATATATCTAATATTTGTGTTTTGATATATCTAGTATTTGTATTGTTATATATTTAATATTTGTGTTGTGATATATCCAATTTTTGTGTTGTGTTTAATCTAATATTTATGTTATGATATATCTAATATTTATGTGGTGACGTGACCAATATATGTGTTGTGATATATCTAATGTTTGTGTTGTATTTTATCTAATATTAATGTTATGATATATCTAATATTTGTGTGGTGACGTAACCAATATTTGTGTTGTGATATATCTAATATTTGTGTGGTGACGTAACCAATATTTGTGTTGTGATATATAAAATATTTGTGCTGTGATATATCTGGCATGTGATTAATTTCCTGTGAATAATGCGGATAGAATTTAACTTCATAATTCGATTCCATTATGAAGACATCATCTTAATTAGTATATCAGCATTTGATTCCAGCCAAGATAAAGGTAAATTTACCATCAGCTCATCTTTTGAGGGATTCTTTCGCAGGGAGTTAGACTTGACTATAAATGATCAGTTAGATGGCATCGAGTCTAATTTAGTTCAGAACCGTGTAGATTGTATGATATACACGTATAAATGTTAGAGAAGCTCGGATCTTCTGATCTTATACATGAAAACCAACTTTGGGGGTCAATTAGCTATACTGGGGTTGAAAAGCGGGCATTAACCGTGAAAACCAGTTGGGATCAATTAGCTATAGTGGGTTTGAAAAGTGGCATTACTAACAGTGATTATGGAAACTTGCTGCGACCAATTAATTATAATGGAACTGACGATGACCAATTACCAAACTGCCGTACCCCGATAAATCCTGGTCCAGGCCAAACTGTATTAGTCAGGTGTGGACTAATCTTTTACTGAGTATCATCAGCAGACTTCAAAGACAAGTAGACAGACTTCAAGTGGACAGACTTCGAAAATAAGCTGACTGACTTCAAAATCATATTGACTGACTTTAAAAAAATTTGAGAAATTGGTGGGGTGAAAATGAAGTCCATAGCTTAAAAGGGAAATAAATGAGAAAAAGTTCTGATCATAGCCAGACAAATGGGTTTTAGAAGACAACAACCTAACAAATTTTCCGTATCATAACTGTTGAAGTCATACATGTCCGAGCTGTTAGGGGTGATCAAGGTCATTGAGAAAAACAATGGAAAAGAATTGAAAAATGAATGAAACAATGAAGTCCTTAGAGTTTGAGAACTGCTGATTTAAACAAAATACAACGAAGCCGTGTTTGTAAGCAACATTACTACTCAAAGGAACGGAAACAGATAATAGACGTTTTGTTTTTATCGAATAGACTGAGCTGGTAGCAATTCATTATTTGTTAAAAGAATGATTACTAGTGAGCAATTTGTGCGGCTTCCAATGAAAATATACAAATGGAAAGGCACACTTGGTCAAGTATTTACGGTGGCTACTGTGCACCATTGTGTAGTATGTGATGTACCTGTTCGTCCAAGACAGGAGGCTCTTCAGAGTGATTCGTGTGACAGGTGGCAACACCGTACACGTAATTCGAGTCAGTTTGGTCTCAGTTTATTTTATTAGAAAGAACTCGGTTCTTATTGAAATTCATTTCATTTAAAACATGTTACCTGCTTAATAAAAAACTATTTTTATTATTTGTATTTACACTAAATATATGGAATTTCACATTATATAATCCCAGATATTTTACATGAAAAATAAAGAACTCTCATATCTTAAAATTTCATGTGATTTTCGTTTTATTTATGCATACCAAGTATATGCGGAACTATATGCGAAATTTGGTATTGTTAGAATAGAGCGTTTTAGTTTAAATTAAGGAATTCAGTTCTCTTGAAAAAAATTTCCATTTATTACAGTTTGACCTGTTTAATAAATATGATTTTTATCATGTTAACATAGCAATAAATTATACTTCAGTACCTTAAAACGTTATATTATTAGTTATTTTACAACCATTCACCAATGTTATTTCCCGAAAGCTAGATTAAAAAAAAAACTTGTAAAGGGTAGCCAGACAATGAAACGGTGGTGTGCAGTATTTGGTGAACCACGTCAACAGGCAGAGAGCGCAACACTGTCAACAGATCTGGTGAACCACGCTAACAGGCAGAGAGCACCACTGTCAACAGACCTGGTGAACCACGCTGTCAACAGGCAGAGGGCATCACACTGTCAACAGGCAGAGAGCATCACACTGTCAGCACATCGGTGCTCCAATCGAAAGTCATTAAGTGCATCCTTCAAGGATTCATCGTG
This sequence comes from Megalonaias nervosa, assembly GCA_016617855.1. NCBI lineage: Eukaryota > Metazoa > Mollusca > Bivalvia > Unionida > Unionidae > Megalonaias > Megalonaias nervosa. Next base: position 18,544 of record JAECUM010033516.1, read on the forward strand.
AAAAGTAGGTCGGAATACGTTCATAATATAACTCGATCACAACTCGAACATGAAACCCACATTAAGATAAATTCATTTCCTAATATAATAAGTGCTTTGTGTTCTATTTGTAATTCCTTTATATACTCTTTCGGTAACCTAGTTATCTCCCTCTAGTATTAGGTATTTACTAAATCCGGTAGGTAATTAAACCGCTGGACAAGGATGATAACTGCTGTCGTCACTAACGAATCTGTCTTTGCCAAGTGTTTTCTATTTAGTTGTTGTTGTTGTTGTGGGGCTTAACGCCATTTTTCAGCACACGATAGGCTATACATGGCGGCCAGTATTAATGGTAGAGGAAGAAACCGGGAAATCCGCGGAAAGAACCACCGACCCACGAGAAGCTACTGGCAATTTCTCACATATCCACATTCGCAGATTCTATTTAGTTATGTTAACCATAACGTAATGCTGAGTGATTTCTAACCCCTTCACAGTATACAATTATCATAAGGGAAAGGACTGGGCAAATTCATATGTAGACAGCAAAGCAATAAAAATTCTCTCTCTCTCTCTCTCTCTCTCTCTCTCTCTCTCTCTCTCTCTATATATATATATATATATATATATATATATATATATATATACACACACACACACACACACACACACACACACACACACACACACAGGCATGCACAAACACTCCGGTCTCGTCACTATTTAGAAAATAATATCTAGACCTAAACCGAAGAACCAACACAACATATAATTTTATATTCCTACTATAACTTACACCACTTGTTCTTTTTTTTGCACGCAAATTAACAAAGTAAATTAAAATATTGAATACAATGCAAAATATTTAAAATGGCTCTTCCTAAAACAAACATGATATTGCATGACTTAAACAGCATGCACACATGGGACATTAGATTGATCCTTGGTCAAGATCACTAAACTTTTGAGACCAGCCGCAAGACTAAGTGCTTGAGGAGGGAAGTATATGTCATAAAATGATATACTGGGAAGGAAAACAAAGGGACCAGCTCCGTAGACCTTGTGAGTACTATCCACCGTAAAATAATAAAATGCAAATAGTAAGGAGCAACCCCTGAACACAGATAATAATACTTTCTTTTTCTTCCAAATTCTTTCTTATTTGTTACAACAAAAAAAAAACAAACAAATATCTACACTATGTGGCATAGACACATACAAGTCTTTAAAGTTTTCAGACGGCTGTGGGGGGAGGGTGGGGTGGAGGCACTTCAAAGACCGATAGCTTAACAAATTTAAAAGACGGAGAAATGCCCACAAATACAACAGTATACAGTTCACCGTTTGTAAAAGAACTTTGAGAAATGGTCTAGTTTTTGTGGAACGGAATCAGTGGATTATAAATCGGTATGACTGAAATACGCAGTGAAAAAAATGGAACCCAATGGAAATAAAATAAACAAAGGCAATTATTATTTTGTTTCTTATTTTTTCATAACAAAAGAAGTTTTAATCAACAGGTGCATAAATATGTTTGAATTGCGCAACAGAAAAGAATTAATTTTCAAAACTGACGATAATAATTGTATGAAACGTACCATTTTGAGAAAGCAAACAGTCGTCGTATGTAAATGAAACTATCACATGAATTTTTTATAGCATAAAGCTTTAGCGCAATGGAAAAAAGTACACAATGGAAATTTTTATTTTTATTTGTACGTGATTTGTTTAATTAAGTAAGGTTAACAGAAGGATTTTCGTCAGCAGATGTATATTCTAAGCGTTTTGCATAGACATGATCATGAAAGAAGGTTCATCATTGGTTAAAATAAAATGCTACTTTCAATATTCAGATTAACTGTAATTCGTTTATATATATATATATATATATATATATATATATATATATATATATATATATATATATATATACACATACATACATATATATATATATATATATATATATATATATATATATATATATATATATATATATATATGTGTGTGTGTGTGTGTGTGTGTGTGTGTGTGTGTGTGCTGCTATTGTTCTTTCTTTGCCAAGAAAATGTATGTTCACTATTTTATTATTTCCAAGTTATCTTCTACATTATTTAAAACATTTAGTTAAAAGTATTTGCAGGTTATACACATACTCTTTGATATACAATTGTGTCAGTTGTGCCTAACAATTATCCGTTCATTACTTTATCGCGCATTTATTTAATGCGTCTAATTAGAAAGTTTGTCCATGGCGAGCAATATAATTTCATTCACTTCTTTCTGTGTTGCAATCTGTAAATGTTGACCAGCGACAATACCTACCAGAACTGCTTCCTCTTAGCAGCAGGCAGGGTGAACCCTACAAATTGGTTTCGAGCAAGTTTTTCATAAAATAAATGTTCCTACAGGGGCTGAAAAAAAAGGTCAATAACGCTAAACCGAACCTCCTAACTTTTATTATTACCGTATAGTTTGAAAAACGAATAATAAATCGTTTGGGTTAGCTCATTTTTGTTATTTTATTTTTGATTTTTTTGTTTTTTCTGTTATAATGCGTTTAGTTTACTCGCGGGTCACTCAATTTTTGTCGTTCACCCTGCCTGCTGCTGTAATTAACCAAAGATTTTATCTAGACCTACACGATATCTAGATCTTGGATCATGTAAATTTATTGTAATAAATCCAAACGGAACAGCTTGTGCTTGAGCAAAAAAGTTTCTGAACTTCATCATGTCCATATCCCCTGAACACCAAGTATAATAAATATTCTGTAAAGTATAATTATCTACTCCATTAAACATTACTAAAATATTGCAGTTGTCTCTGATCACTTTAGGTATTTGTGTATATCGCTGAGTGACGTATATAACATCTGTATTCTTGTGTCTACCTCGAGAAAATATTCTAGCTGGATTTGTTTGTCTGTCCAACATAACGTCATCGTACACCACTAAATTATTAATAAATCCATCTAGGTCATCTACAGATGGAGCCTCATCAATATCGGTAATAAAATCAACCACATCATTACCGTTTTCATTCAGCAATTTTGCATTTTCATTAAAATCTTTAAGTACTTCGTAACAGTGTTGATCATCTACAGATGGTGCTACTAAATACAGCTTGTCCCATCTCAACCATCTCATTATTAAATTTAATAATAGTTGTGTTTTACCCGATCCAGATGGACCTATTATAATCATCCTTATCGAATTTGGTAATGCTGGATGATGTTTCACTGGCTCCTGTTTTCGTGTCGCCGAAAAGTCAATTATATCCATATAATAAATAATATGAGTCTATATTGTGTTCGATGTAGAGCGTCTACACCCACTGCTGAACTAACTACAATAACAACAAAAAATAAACGACGTGCTCTGACGGGCAAATGTGTAAAATGTGGTACCAAGAAATACAAATTTGTTAAAACAAAGACAGGTGGAGATATAGCCGCTTTATTAGGAAAATTACCAGGAACTCCGTGGGCTAAATATCCGGGGGAAAAACACTTACCAGGATATAATTATTGCGGTCCTGGAACTCGACTCGATATCCGACTTGATAATCAAGATCAACCAAGACCAGGAGAGCATCCAGTAAATAAGATTGATAAAGCGTGTCATGTTCATGACGTTGCGTATAAAAGTAAAGATTTACAACAAAGGCATCTCGCAAATGTAAAATTGATTCATGCATTAAATTCTATACCAAATAAATCTGTTAGAAATAAATTAGCTAGTTTTCTAGTAAAATCTGCCATGAAAAGTAAAATAATGTTAGGGGCTGGTAATTAATTATATAAATATTATAATGGAATCCATTTATTATAGCCCAAGAGGATATTGGAGAGGCAGATCAGCTATTAGTAAATTATCTGAAGCAGCAAAAGTCTCACATTCTGTTGCTGCAGCGTGGTTAGCACGACAGGCAATATGGCAAATTTATCTACCACCACCTAAAAAAATTCAATATGCACATTTTGATGTCAGCGTCCCTAATGAGGTTCATCAAGCAGATATTTTATTTTTACCACACGATACCATTAAAATTGGTAAACGTCAATCACGCACATACAAATACGCATTAACTGTCGTTGACGTTGCAAGTAGATATAAAGAAGCTGAACCATTATCAACAAAGACAGCGTCTGAAGTTTCATCTGCGTTTGAACGAATTTATCAGCGAGGACCTTTGCGATGGCCACAGTTATTACAGGCTGATCCTGGCAAAGAATTTCTTGGTACAGTATCATCGTTGATGAAGAAATATAACGTTAAAATCAGACGAGGACACACTGAAATTCATCGTGATCAGGCAATTGTTGAACGATTTAATCGAACACTTGCCGAGCGGTTATTTGGATACCAATACGCAAAAGAAATATCTACTGACTTTAAATCCGGTGAGAGATCTCGTGAATGGGTTGCGAGGTTACCAAGTGTGATAGCTGCATTAAATAACGAAATTACTCGTTCAACTTCCATGAAACCTTCTATTGCGATCACAAAAAAATATATACCCCGTAGCAATGACAGACATCAACCTCAACCAGTATTAGGTAATGTAACTGTAAGATATTTATACGAACCTGGTGAACTTGAAGGTGGTAAAAAAAGAGCAACTGATCCTATCTGGAGCGTGACTACACATACAATTTCTAGTGTAGTTAGATCCACAGGTAGACCTCCAATTTACAGACTAGATTCTACCGCACCTCAACGTGGATTTGTACGTGAACAATTACAAGTAATCCCTAAAGACACACAATTACCACCACATACAATTACATAACCAGAACCTCTACGTCGATTACACTCAAGACAGGTCAGCATCACATTATCACGTGTATGACCAAGATCACTATTAATTCTGTCTACGGTAAATTGTCTTGGATTATTATTCGAATATTGCCATAACATATTACAGTTACAACTTGCACAATTATTATTCTGTTGTGCTTTTAGTTTTATAATAAATTCAACATCAATATCAAAGTCACGTTTATTTTTTTTATCACACTGCTTATAACCAGATAGTTTTTTTCTTATTACGTCATTATTAACATTCTGATCATTATTTTCTGTAAAATTCATAATAACCCTATGTAGTTGAGATATTCTTCTGACTCTAGAAACTGCGAGATAGACTAAATTCGACCATTCGATCCGATCATCTATAATCCAAATATTTGTATCAGAAATAGTTAACCCCTGTGATGAGTGAATCGTTATAGCGTATCCTAACGTCCACGGTGATTTATTCATATTCAGCGCATTCTCAACGACATTAATATCGACTAAAATAATATCATTCAAGACGAGATTCTGTATTCCACCACCAGGAATTTCAACATCAATATTCTGTCGTCGAGTATCTGCTGGGCGATAACACAAAGGTACAGGTAGATCTAAAAACTTTTCTTTATGTAACAGAAATAATTTATCCTGTAGTTCATCACGAACTATCTTTCTACTTGCAACTATTAAATCAGCGGGATTCCAGAAATTTAGAAAATCATTCATAGAAGTCTCTGGAATTACTCCGCGCATTATTTCACATTGTACTCTGTCTGGCTGAAGTCTGATTAACCTTTTAAACTCCTTCAGCGGTTCATCAATAGCTCTATGGTCATTCAGCCATTCATGTGGTGACTGTCCAATAAAAGGTGGTGGTTGACCATGATCACCGCACATTATTATAGCAGTATTCTTCGTCAATAGCCATTCAAGAAATATTTTTAATATTTCTAACGACACCGTGCATATCTCGTCCCAGATAATATATTTAGGTATATATTTCTCACCCATTCGCTCAGGAGTTCATGTGTCTCCACACCATCTAAAGAAACTATGATAAGTACACGATTTTACTCCTCGTTCTTTTATCTCTCTGGCGAGTTTATGTGTCGGTGTCAAAACAATTATATCCGAATTATTATTCATGAATAATTTAATCACACGTGTTGTTTTACCTGACCCTCCACACCCATTAAGATAAACGGTTTTATATCTAGCCACAGGATCATATACAGATGGTGCTGATGATTTTGATATTTTATTATTATTTTTGCGATATATTTCCTTAATTTCAACGTCGGCAGATTCAGAATAGCTAAGTATATTTTCTTGTTTTATTCTCCATGATCCCCATTCACCATTACCAAGTAGCGGTTTTAATAAATCTGTATATTTTTTATTTATATAAAACGAATCCGTTGCTACTCTGACAGCATCACGAGGAAATTTATTTATCATAGACAGTAGATTTATAGAAACATATGCTAACATAGATGATCTTAAATGAGTAAATTGTGGTGAGTCACCATCAAGATAACTCACAATTGTACCTAGTTTGGTTCCGTCTGACAAATAAGCATTACTCCGATTTATAAATGTATTTTTTTCTGTTGTATCAGCTATTATAAAATCGAGTTCAGCATCGTCCATAATCAATCTTGTACAGTATCTTTTATGATCATAGGCTCCTCCTTGAGTAAATTTACCAATTATCTTTCTACCAAGATCTTTTGCAAGTTTTTCATCGTGCTCGTCTCTGCATTTACGTATATTATTAGTAATTTTAATAATATCATCTTCATTAAGATTAGGGAATTCTTTCCTGGCATCGTCAATATTAAATCTATTTGGTTCTGGTAACCAAACTTGCTTCTGTGGACTATACGATATAATCGCCTCACTCACCTGTAAAGATATTAAAATTCCAACATCAAGTATATATCGCAATAGTACTATTGGAACCCAACATTTTTCTGAAAAATGTCTTCCAAACCAAATATAAGTAATCGGATGGAGATTTTCTGCAAACTCGAATGATTCTACATGAGCAAATCCGGTTAAGTCAAAATCTGGTAAATATCCGTTTATCGCGACCCTGGTCATCTCGTGTGATGGATGTCCGAATCTCTTAAAGTATTCAGAACATTCTCCGTATCCAAGAAAACTTCCAGGATAACACGCTACCATATCAACGGATATAACGTCATTACACTTATATTTAGTATTCCATAATCCTCCGTGTCCATATTCTACGCAACTTTTATGAATGTCTTCAAGAAATTCCGATCGTGTTGGTTTCCATAAATTTTTCTCCTGAGCGAAATGAGCCGCTACAGATGGAACAGTAAAACAATTATTTAATAATTGTCTAACTTTGACATCGTCTGAAGCATATTTCAGCGCAAGATTTTCCATTTCTACATTAAGAGATTCTATACGGTAAATATCACCATTAGGCCGTACAAACTGATCGCAATGATCATATTCTGAACTTTGAAATAACCAAACGGACACAGGGTCACTTTTACTGATATTTTTGATAAAATCAAATATATGACCATCATAAAATTTAACCGCTCTATCTCGTGGAAATATTGTTACTGCTGAGGTCCATGCGTGCGAATTATGATCAATAACATCTATTGGAGCTCCATTTTTTGTGTATTTTGGTTTATATAAAATCTCTCCGGTTAACGTCTTTACTGTTATTGGAAATCTTAATTTCTTTTCTAGTTCAGCGACATCTTTGATAGACGCTCCGGTATCTTTAACTGATTCTGCCCACATATTTATTTTTTTACGCCTTAAATCTGTTAAACCATTACCACGTATCGCGTTTGTAAAATGTTCTGTAACTCGTTCAGCTACACAGTTTATTCTTGACTCTGACAGTTTCATAGGCTTTAGATCCCTGACGTCAGGTTTATTATTAAGCGGATATATTGCATATACAACTGCAGTAACTGGGTAGCTCCGTTCATAATATATCTTATCAATACCAGTCAGTATTCCGGGCTTAGATTTATTATTTAAGAGAACAATATTATTTCCTGACTGCACACGGACTGGATCGCGCTTATCACGAATAATCCAAATATCTTCTTCTTTATTTACAATAAATTTTATTAAAATAAAATATTTTTGATTATCAAGGTGATTAATAATTACTTTTCCTCGTTCGTCATTCATCATATTAGTAACATTTCCGACTCTGAATGTTGACCATACATGAACAGCGCCATCGTCACGAAATTCCTTTTTTGCTTCACGAATACGTTCGGTTACATCCTCATTTGTTAAAGCTAGATCTTGCATCAAAGTACTATATTTATATTCTGATAGTCTGTCAAGATCGAATCTGGCTTTTTTAGTTTCAATCATGGATAATTCCTCCATATAATTAAAACAAATATTTAAATTAAAATTTTAGTATATATATAATGCTTGAAACAAAAAACAAATGTGCTTGGCTCAAAATTGGATATACTTCTCTTTGTAATAAACCGTGCGTGAATAAATACTGCGGAAATCATGCACAAAGTTTCAAAACTGGAAGTACAGGACCAATACAGTGTGTGCAATGCGGTGTTGGAGTCAGAGGAAAAACTCAATTGTGTCTAAAATGTGGCGGAAAAAAATACAGGGAACTTAAACGATATTATGACAAAAAAAATAATACATCGCCAGGTAAATCTCCTATACAAACCGTAGAAGATTATCTGACCAGATTTCAAAACAATGATTTAGACAAATAATATTATATATATAAAAATGACTCAGACAAATCAGACTTATGATGATGATATCGACAAAAACTTTATAAGAGAATTAAGAAAAGAAGCATTTCGTAATAAATATGAATTTGTGGCGCATCCCATAATAAAAAATTATGAAGCGTCTCGAGATGGTGTGATCAGACACTGCAGATTAAAGAAACCGGTTGGTAGGCTTAATAAATTTGGTTATTTTAGTTTTAATACCAGTGGAAATAAACATTATTTATCAAGTAGATTCATCTACGAATGTCATTTTGGAGTAGTTGAAAATGGACCTGTAGTTGATCACATTGATGGAAATCCCAAAAATAATCGGTTATCTAACCTGCAGGCTATTACACCAAGTCAGAATTCTGCACGTGGAAATACTGGAAAATGTAAAAAGTTTGCAAGAAGATCTATTAAATCCATGAATATACAGACAGGACGGGAAATAACTTTCCCATCAATGAATGCGGCTGCAAAATATTTTGGCATACATCCATAATCGGTACAATTTGTCGCAAATAAAGTATACAAATCAGCATATTCATTCAAATATAACCAGCATATAATATTTGAATATATCTAACTCTGTCTTCCTAATAAATAAATTGTATATAGTTCGACTCTATATTTTGCCATGAGTACCGTCACTACTCTCAGTGTCACTCTCACTTTTGACAGAATCAAATAACATAATTTTTCTTAATTGCATTACACGATTATCCACGATCTTCTTTTTCTCGTATTCACGAGACAGTTCGGATCTAATATTTTCGATCGAACGTGCAAGAGGCGCAAATAGCTTTACCTGTTTGTCATTTACCACCGCCAATGATTCTAACATAGACTGATAAATTGATTTTACGAATTTATAATTGGATGGTAATGTGTACTTATTGTCAGTTTTTCTTTGTTTTAATATTTCATAATCGCATAATATTTTTTCAGGATCGAGATTATCAGATAGATTTATTCTGTTATGTTTTAATTTTTTAATAGCAGAAATAATATCATTAATGTTTTTCTTGGTTCATTATATAATAATTATTTCTTTAAAAATTCAAGTTTTAACTTTTGACTTTTTTACTCATCAAAAATAATCAGTAGCATCCTAATCAGTATTTAAGTAGTTACCCGTCACATGGCCCCCGATAGCCTTTGTGTCTTTCATGGAGTCCTTTTTTTGTATGATGATGTCTTTCTTATGACCGTTATTGGCACTCCATGTTCTGTTTCTATTTGGCTAGCATTCTTTCTGAATGTTTCCTTGTGGGGTCTTTCAAATGAGATAGAGAGCTCAGGCATGCTACTGATTATTTTAGGGAGCTCTGTATTGCGAATTCAATAACCCCCCTACCAAATCAAACCCCGGGGTAAGTGCAAAACGCACTCACCACGTTGTTTAACGTGATGAGGGGGTATTGAATTCGTTGGAGCTGTGCTTCGCTCCCCAATTTTATATATAAAATGGCATCGTTCCGAATACTGTCGACACTCGTCAGCCACAGGAATCGAACCACGGTCGTCAGTATCATAGTTGCAACAACTATACCACTGAGCCATTTTCCGATTCATACATATAGACGTTTTAAAATTATTATGTAGTTAACCCAACACTGAATAAGCAGACAAATTATGTACGACCAATATACTGAATAAAATCACAATTATTGTACAACTGTAGCGTATATTTACTTAATTTACAAACATTATTTATATATACTATATAAAATAATCGCACATTACATTTTCTGTAAGAGTTATCGTTCGTTAAGGTCAAATACATGTGTTATAGCTAAAAATAACTTTACGCACTCGTATAAACCGACGTGAATTTAAGGTTATCAGAGTTAAAAGATGCATCAATATTCCTCTCTGTTACAAATTGATGCTTTACTAACAGCTAATCACCTACAGAAAAAGAAATTAATCACTAAATAATTAATGAAAAACAAGAAGTATTTATTGTCTGTAAATCGAACGTATTAGTAAGGGAAATAATCGTTTAATTTACTCCGCAGAGAGAGATAGCCGAGTTATCTCGCTTTATTATATATACAATTGCTTTAATCATAGAAATTGATTATTATTCATGTATTTACTCATCAGCCCCTGATTATTTAATCAGACGTTCTACGAGCGTATATACAAATTAATATTAAGAGATTCTTGTCTTAGATCCAAAATGTTTCCTGCCTGGTCAGTGAGTTTGAAATTTATTCGTGTCAGAAATGGATTATGAACTCGCAGGTACACGGGGTTAATTGGTTCAGATACAATTAACCAACCGGGCGGGTCTTTAGGACTGAATGTATACAGTATATACCCCTGTTGGGCCTGATTAGATTTTGAAAGATCTACTTGATAACTGTCATCAATTACGTCACATACTAAATTGACCGCGATCGTAGATGTTATATTAACAATGCCTGGCGATATATGACGTCCGGCACCAAAGGGATTGTTATTGTGTTTTAGTATAATCGGTGGTGGGGATATTTTTTTCCATGAATCACATATTCTTTTAAAGTGTTCATCAATAATATCATTAACTGACTTCTTTAGCTCTTCAGAGTTAAATCCAGGAATTACAAATGTTGGTAGCTGTTCTCGCGTAATTCCGAAATGTTTTAGAAATACTGTTGTGAACAGCATATTTAGTCTAACATTCTGATGTAGTGGACCGTCTTCATTAACTATATACGACGGTCTATAGCGTCTATCTGCTATGTTCACTAATCTTTTTTCTCTGTTAACAATAATATCATTCATGAACTCTAGGTCTGAAGCAACTTGATTCAAATGTTGTATTGCTTCAATTATATGATTTTTTAAATCTTCGTTGTAGGAAGTGCTAATGCTGGAAAATAAATTTCTTAGATGATTAAGTACACGTCCGTGTTCAGACTTAATTGTACTAGCATATGAATTTATTTCATCAACATCAAGTACTATTATTTTACCTTTTTTACCATCAACTATTTTTGTAAAATGGGTTTCTGTTTTATCTATATAATGTATAATTCCATCACCAAAATATCGTCGCCATGGGTAAGCATTTTTTTCTGTTCGATATTCTGGAGGTTTTATAAATTTTTTAACATCTATGACAAAATCAGATCTCTGTGGTTCTGGTGGTCTTTGATAAACCGGTGGATCTTCAGGCCATCCTAATACTGATCTAATCGAACTTTGATAAATATCTACGGAGTAATCAGGGGAATTTATTTCAATAACCGCAGATAGTGTTGATTCGTAGACAGTAATTGCTATGTTTGATTCTTTTCCTGTGATAGATTTAATTCTGCGCTGGAACTCATCATTAATCTGCTCTATTTGATAACTGCCCGTTGGAATAGCAACTACTTGCCAATCAGGAGTTCCATCCGGTTTATTCTTATTGGCGAATACTAATGAATTATTTGGCTATAGTCCACCAAATGGTTTTGATCTAATATTGGGCCAGCTATAATAAACTCGCAATTGTGCTAATGCTATTTCTTTTGCAGGAATTGATGTTGGAAAATTGACGCTAAATTCCGGATTGGTCGAACTTAACGATATCATAGTAGTGTTTGACGGAGTCGTATTAGTGACGATCTGCTGAAGTAACTCCCTGTCTGTCATTATTATTATTGTTGTTATTTAATTCGTTAAAATCATTAGCGATCACCTTAAAAGCGTCATCATAGGTTTTCATAATCATAGCAAATTCAGTATCGGATATTTCACCATCACTGACACACGAAGAAACGTACAAAGATAGTTTAGAACATGCATCTGCCACTGTATGTAATTTAATCATATAATCGTGCAATTTAGCATTTGTACAAGTATCTATCTTTTTGGCTATAATACCGAGAACTCCAGCAATAGTCGTTGATGCTGAAACAATAATGGTTATAACAGTAGGTGCTGTCATCGTCAACATTGATAATAATAATCCTGTTCCAGTAATAACAGCAGAAACCGAGTAAACAACTACATCGATGACAACTATACGTCTTTTGTATTTTTTTATTTTCGTGTTATAATAGTCGATAAAATTATTTAGTTTAGTGAGACGCTCATATACTTGATTGCATCTGTAACGTTGAACGTCGATGCGAGACTGAGGTTGATCCATTATACTAACAACGTCATTTAATTAAGTTTCAGTCACGAATTCTAGGCACCATCAGTAACGTCTCGGAGGCATTTCCGTTGATATCAGAGTAAAGATTTCTTTGATGTTCTTGGTTAGCATCACCAATAGAGGATTACGATATTCATTCGGTGATAATGAAGTGGCAGTATTAATTTCCGAACCATATATATATAACCTGTATAACCCAGTTACTTCTGCGGTATGTTCGAGTGTATTATTTTGTGGTGTCCATGTTGATGATCCTGATGCTATTGTATATACGATATTTTTAATTTGTCCGTGTGGAATTTTAATCAGATTAGTTTTTTGAACAATACTAGGTATTCCACTGACAATATCATTGAGTTTCGTGTTAACGTCGGAGAGTTTTATGTCAACGGTTGGTTGTTCCCAAAAAAATTCTTTAATGGGTTTGTTTACATTTCTACGAAAATTTAAGAACGTTTCTACATGTTTGGAAAAAGTAGCACTAAGGGTAGTAATTTCGTCACCGATTGTTTTTAACGAAGTTGAAATAGGAATTTCCTTATCATCAACATACTTTTTCGTTGCAGCATCAAAATCATATTCCGGTGTTCTAAGATTATTAATGCCATTATTATTCATGTCGAGAAATGCACGCATTATACCGCCGTTGGCCAATACGTATTTAGATTCTTGATCGTCGACATATTTCTTTGTTGCGGCGTCTGCATCTGCGGTTGGGTTTCCAAGACCTGTAATTTTATTTTGATTCATAATAATGCTACCTGTAAATGAATCACCAGCTTTCTTAATATAATCGCTGACTGACGTACCGGAATCTTGTATTTTACCCTGATCAGTAAAAGTAACTATATTATTAACAACCGCGGTGGGAACTCGTATAAGTACATCTGGAAGTTGTACATTACTAGTTTTTAATTGTCCTTCCTTATCCTGAAAAACGACTACTTCATTTTGATCCACACTGGTTATATTTAATAAATCATCAATCTCATTTCTGAGCTGATCGAGAGTTGCGTATTTAGATAAATCAGCTTGCTGATGACCTTTACCACGAGAAGATCTTCCATAAATATCTACCATTATATTACTAATGTCTGTTTAAATGTGACGTCGTAGTATATTCATGTACGACTTTGTGGGGTGGATTTGTTGATTTTGATATAGCATCAAGTACGTTAAGTACTTCTCGACCACATATTGGTGGATCAGTTAATGTTTGTGTTGGTAACGTTGAATACCATATTGGAGTACTTTGATAGCCGCTAATATAATTTAAGAATTCTTTTGGTGGAGCTAGTCCATATGAATCAAAATAAATAATTCCACGTGGATCAATTGCATAAGCGACCCAATGCGTGCCTGGACCAGAATTTTCATCGAGATTAATAATACCTGTTTCAATGTTATTTGGTTGTTTTGGTAATTGATCACGCATGAAAACTCCTCTAAAAATTTTTATTTTTAATTTTTAGCAGCATCTAGTAAATCAAAATTGGACATAGGAGATATCAGTAAACTGTCCCCGGTAATCTTAGTCCCTTTCCGTACCATGAATGTGGAGTCCCTGGTAATCTTAGACCCTTTCCCTTTTTTTTGATTCCCTTTCCTGTTGCTTTCTTTAATGCCATTCCAGCAGCAGTTCCAACAGCGCCTAATGCAGCTGCTTTTGCAACAGCTGGAGCTGCAGCGGCTATTAATGCTGGTATTGCTGCAAGAAGTGGAAATATACCACCCGTCTTAATGATATCTTTGATAGCACCCGCAGAAAGATTAAGTTTTATACCTTTATTTGATTTTTTGGCTTCATTGAAATGCCCGAGCTGACGTTCTGTAAGAGATAATTTATTTGAACCGCTCATCTGATCTTTCTTTAGTGATATTTTTAATCCGCAATTATTTTTTGATGCTGATTGTATCCTTTTAATCTGACCAGGAGTCACTAACGTGATTATACGACATTATAATATTCATAAACGATCTAATTACATGTTTTCTACTGGCGCATCAACGACTCTCATTCGTCCACCAGCACCTTCAAGTAACATCGATTTATCACTGAGTATAACAGCAATTGCCCTGTAATTAGGAATATCTACAATATTTCTGTTAACACGAGCTCGAAAATGTATATCAACTACTGACTGTCTGGTTAAATCTAAATGTTCGAGCGAAAAGTAATAAATTGGATATAGGGTTGAAAAAATCCAATTGTGATATTTGTAAACCAGTATCAATATTTTGATCACGGCCCATGAACGTCATTAATCGATGATATGCACGTGCTACATGATTTTGATCGAAATTCAGTAATATATCCTCGGATGGTTCTTGATGTCCATTTATCCTTAAAGAAACCTCGGAAACACCAAGTTTGTCAAATATCATTAAACTTTTTATCTGATTACCTACACGTGTATTATTCTGAAGCGCAATAAATATATGTCGTGGTGCAGAAACACCTTGCTGAGAAGCTATTTGCCATTTAAATAAACCATTAATTGCACTCTGAACAGCATCTGTGGTCATTGTTAACCATGACAACGCTGATTTACCACCTTGATTCATAAAAGCAAGTAGACGTTCTTCTTCAGGTATTGTTGGAGTCATCACCGGCATCCATAATGAAAGTTTGGTTAATACTACTTTACCATGAAGTGCCTCAGTTGCAGCATCATCAGCACCAGCGGGATGCCATATTGCATCATCGTCTGTAGCCTTTCGTACGAGTACAACAGTATGTTTAGCTCCGAAAATAACTTTTCTGACATTTCTGCAAAATCCAAATATGTGTGAAAGTGGAATTGCACATGAAAACATTCTATCTTTCAACATTGTTTTACGTGATGCAAATCCTAAGTTAAAATTTGCGTTCATTGATATTACTGCGGGAGTTTCTGCGGTTCCTGCAGCATTTCTTACATTACCTGTAGTTACATTTTTATAATCCGGGTGATCAGAAGTGTCCTTTACAAACATCATTGATGGACCAGCTGATCTTGAATAATCGTCGCTATATCGTGCTAGACCCAATATTGTTGTAGCAACATCAACGTCCTTCTGAATTGATTCAATATTTTTACCATCAATCATATAAGTGGCGCTGTCAAATAACGCCATAATACCATTATTAATAAAACCAAAAGCAACATTATTATCGTATTCAGTATTATCCGTTTTAAAAATTTTACCTTCTACTTCAATAAAAGCCTCAGCGGGTAGGAAATACCTACTTGTATCCTGAACCTGTAGTTCAATTCGTCCACGTTGATCTGGAATTCGAGCATCATAAGAATAATATTGATAATCACGCACAGACTCATCTTTAAGTACTGGTGCGTCCATGTCGAATGCGGGATCAGATATTCGCTTGAACATCTTTATTATAAATATTATCGTCTAAAACGAAGACCACTTCGGGAAGTGAGACCACTTCCTGCTATCAGACTAGCGGTTATATTTTTTTCTTTTTCTGACATTGGTACATCAGCCAACTCTGCTAGTTTTTGATTAGCAACTTGATTTATTATTTTACCGACATTTGCAGGCATTACTTCAGTACTAGGTAATTTTACTGGTTGAGGTTTTCGTCGTATTAATCGTGCTAGTCTATCTTTGATCGCTGAAAATGCTTTACCAGCGAGATTACCAACAGCACCAATACCTTTTTCACGAACAACATCAATAGCTTTCATACCCAGTTGCTTTGCGATCGGTATTGCTTTTGGGGCTATCCTTCTAAATAAACCCTGAACAACATCACCTAGTCCATCTCCGTAGGTTGTTTTGTATACTGGTAATCGTGAGTTTATTACCCTGACCATGGTTGTTCCACGGTGAGTACTATGTACGATCATTTTATTATAGTAATTGTATTTAATTACGTACTTAGTCGCTGTAGTAGTCATCGGCAATTTCGTTAATAAGAGACTGATAAACATCAACGTCCATGATACCGCCAGTAAATAACCGTCTACAAATATCGGCCACTTCATTAATTATTTCTGGAGAATTATTACCAGCTCGTTTTCCTCCGATGAGGATTTCTAGTCGTTCAACGTCAGAGATAACGTTATTAGGACATAGAGTAAAATTACCTCCGGTAGAGAGACCTTCTCCAGTAAATACGAAATAAGATTTTGGAATAAATTCATCAAGTTCAGATTCTGAGTATCCTAATTTCTTTAATTTTCTTTTAGATTCTTTTAATGGAAGAACAAAATGACTTAAGTCTTTGATATTTACGCCAGCATTTAAATGTGATTCTAGTGCTTTTTTATTTACGTCAACAATTTCAATTAAATCGTCAATTTCCTCCTCCCTAGTTAGATCCTGTTTAAGTGGTGATGTTGGTAATCCTAATACTCCATGTTGTCGTGGTGGAGGAGGAAATGATGATGATCTTAATAGTGGTGGTAATTCCAATGTTTCAAGGGGAGGGGCAGCTTGTGTTCTTTTTGTATATTTTCGTTTTGGTTTTTCTGCTGCTTCTTTCTCTTTTGCTATTCTTGCTTCTTCTTTTTCTCGTTCTTTCTGTTGTTTCGCTTCTTCTTTTTCTCGTTCTTTCTGTTGTCTTGCTTCTTCTTTTTCTCGTTCTTTCTGTTGTCTTGCTTCTTCTTTTTCTCGTTCTTTCTGTTGTCTTGCTTCTTCTTTTTCTCGTTTTCTCTGTTCTATAAATTGTTTTGTTGCTTCTTCTTTTGCTCTTTTTCTTTCTTCTCTTTCTTGTCTTCTCTGGTCTCCACGTTGTTTTGTTTCTGCCTTTTCTGATTCGAAATAATAATCATGATGATCAATATAATTTTTATATAATGGATCACTAATTTTAATTTGTTCAACATCCATACGTATGCGATATAATAATTTTCGCCACTGTTCACGAGATCTAATATATTTAGCGTAGTCAGATTTCATTAATTTATCTCTTCGACCGAAAGTTTTCACAGCAAACTCAGCTAATTGTTTTGGGTTTTTAATTTCTTTAATTTTTATAATAGTATCTTCATTAAATTTATCTATTAGTTCAGTATTACTTATTGTAAGAATCTTTTGTTTAGGGGCTGATGCTTCAGCAACTACAGGTATTGGTTGTATTGGTTGAGCAGCAGCTATATCAGCTGGAAGTCCACGTAAAAGTCTTTTTGTCTGTTTTGTTCTCTCCGCTATTTTTTCAGTTGCCTCAGCAGTTTTCTCTAAAACAGGAAGAAGAGGTTTAGTTGTCTCTGTAATAGGTTTAAATAATTGTTTTGTATCCTCTTCAAATTCAACATGAGATTCTTGTCGTTGTTGTAATTGTCGTTTGACAGCATCACGAACAGGTAAATATTTTCTAATTGCTTCTAGTCGCTCTCGAGATAATTTAGCTGAATGAGGTTCTCCGATGAAAACCATATTAATAATATTTATACTGACTATTTAATTTACAGCAGCAGGCAGGGTGAATGACAAAAATTAAGTGACCCGCCGAGCAAACTAAACGCACTATAACATAAAAAATAAAAAATAAAAAATAAAATAACAAAAATGAGCTAAACCGAACGATTTATTATCCGTTTTTCAAACTATACGGTAATAATAAAAGTTAGAAGGTTCGGTTTAGCGTTATTGACCTTATTTTTCAGCCCTTGTAGGAACCTTTATTTTTGTAAAATAAGGTCTCGTACAAAGTGGTCTGTTCACCCTGCCTGCTGCTAAAGCATTTTTATTCCGAAACTGACTTCATATTGTTATAAAAGAAGTTCATTCAAGTTAAACAAATTTAAAAGTAAACCACCTTATTATATATTACAAAGAGGCAGCGCAACACAGAGTTACCTGTAGAGAAGATCAATACTGAATGTTTGTAACTTCAACGGCTCTTAAGAAATTGGCATAAACTAATTTGATGAACTTTAATTCATATGATAAAGTGTGAGTTTTGGAGAAATGGATAATTTGAAGTCCATCAACACTTAAGGTTCTGTCTTTTTAATACTTGTGCAATAGTGTCATCATAATTCAGGTGAAATCATGGGAATATAAGCAGCTGAAGGTAAGACTATTTCACAAATTTAATATCTGTTTTCAAATGTATTCAACAAAATCATGTTTGCTGTTTAAAGAGAAACGATAATGTTTTTATTAGAATTATTATGTTTTCCTATAGGAGAAATGTGCAAAGAGTTTTGGGGTGAAGTAAGTGCACACTTGTATGATGCCTTAAGCCGGAAAAAGCTTTACTTAACAATGTTATGATTCAATAAATATAAAAATGTAATTTATAAAACCCCAACAAAAATAAGTGCACATCTATATGAAGATATAAAATCCGCAAGATACGCCCATACAGTAAACTTCGTAGATGTAATATGGATTAGGTGCTTGGACTATTATTTCTAGATATAAAATATTAATTCCTTGTGTTCTCCTTTGTAGTGCATTCATGCACTTGTATTGCATACCTTTCATTGTGAC
>JAECUM010033517.1:0-17334 GCA_016617855.1 Megalonaias nervosa
CGATCAAAGAGGCCCAAAAGATATTATATGCGTTTCGGAACATTTTAATCAATTACTTAACTTAGGAATTATGTTAGAACACCAACGAAGTGAGCATGGTAAACAAAAAAAAAAAAAACTGACAAGTCATTATTCAATATTGTGCAAGAAAAATAAAGGCGCTAAAGTTGAGTACATATGATGATGACGACGACAATGATTTTGAAACATCGGGTGAATGTAGCCTGAGTACAGAAGATCACCATGGGTAAATGCTTTTGATATTAGTATATGGTTCCTGGAGAACAAATTGTTTTAATACCCTTTATACTTCCTTATGGCAGAGATTAATGCACCCTCAATCAGAAACGTATATGATGAGAAACCACAGATAATTTTTATTATAGAAATTAAATCTGTAAATATATAAGAAGTTCAATGTCATTAGGAAGTAATAAGTGTAAAGGCTTATGCATGGGAAAATCTGAACTATGTGGCAGAACATATCATTATGAAAACTGTAAATCACATTTGCTGGTATTATGTGTTGGTACAGATGCTTGACCATGTCTTAAATGTGGCATCGGAGTCAAATAACGTAATCACCTTTGCGGACCATGTGGATCTGTTCTCGAATATTATCGTTCACCATTGTTGCAAAAATACCCCGTTGAAAAAATCTAACAACGTCAACAAGGTCAATGAAATAATTATTATAAAATAATATTGGTTTACTCGCGATGGTAAAATCAGTCAAACGTTTTCGTGGTGTTTTTATGCGAAATGAACATGCATCGATGGTGCGATGGTACCACGCACACATGAAACCGGTATTGTTAATTTGGATTTGATAACAGGACCTGGCACTCATTAAGTTGCATACGTGGTGACACCTAATAATATACCGTATTTTGACTCATACGGACTTGCACTACCACTTCAAGTTCGTGATTATTTACCCAGACGTGGACATTATTTCGTCTACCATTATTTCATTCGACTATACCGATGCAAACTTTGTTGACGGTCAGTACGTGGCCATCTTGTTATTAAAGCGTTGCATGCATTTTTGGGAAGGTAAATTTCCTTAACACAAACTCAACAAACACTCGTTGATTTCACATAAACGTACGTTTAATAGTATACAAGATGTCAATTGACCTTACGCGAGATGATAGATCGCTCCGCCTGCCAAATCATGTGATATGACGCCCTGCTAACCTCCAACAAACATGCAGTATTTGGCACAGATTGTTTGTCAGCTTAAGTTATATGTTTATTGAAAATGATTTGTATTATTCTTAAAAATGTAACATTTCAAAGCTGTAAAAATTATACTGCAGTAGACAATATTTATATTTGTAGTTCGAGTTCGTATAGTAATAATCTAAGTGTGTTATTTCAGTAAATAATAAAAAGAAATTTTAAAGCTGCTCAAAAACTTATTCCTGTACAAGGAAATTCGCTCCAAAAGATGCTAATGTATTTAGTATATAATCTTATCTTCATTAATTTTATATGGCTTATATGTTCATGTTGCCATGGAAGTAAATGAATTAAAAATTAACGACAAAATCATAAATAATGACTGTTTAGAAGTATACTGTTGTACAGAATAATTGTAAATTTCTACTATGTTCGTGAGATGGAATTTTGATCAATGGTGTCTAACATGTATATGCATGCTTAATATATCGGAAGATAATTATTTGAAATCATTGCTTTTGTATTTCTTTACTATTATATTTTTGTATCCCCACCTCTCTTTCAGCCCAATGAGAAAGTAAAGAGTCACTTAAGTGTCTGAAAGATCGAGACGATAAATCATTGTTTTTGGGACAAGCCAACATTAAAGCGTAAATTTTCAAACTTTAAAATAATGCCGTATGGTGTTCAGTGCTTCCTATACAAGAAAAATAATATACATCAAAGCCCGAAAGTTGTGGGATTCTCCACCCATATTCTAGAAACGTTTATTTTTACATATATTTTTCAGTTTCAATTCTTTATTATTTCCTTCAAGCCATCGACGGGACATGCTTTTTTTTTACATACTTTTATGCAAACAAAATTACAATGTTGTAATTGCCATAAATTGTTTCCATATTCAGCCGATCACGACCACAAAAAAAGTCTTTATCCATCGAAGTTTTTGTCTATGTTTCGGGAAAGGAATAAATCTAATTCTTCCTTTTAGACGATCTGGATAACGACAGTCAAAAATTACAAGGCTCCCACTGCCTTCTTTTCACCCTTATCGATCGAGAAATCAACAAATCATCGCAAAAATTGTAAATAGTTATCATAATCAATTCATTATTGCCACAAGCAGCTTGTCGGAGGAAATTGGTGGACGTAAGCAATGCCATGGAGGTGTGTCTAACTTACGCTGGCTGACTGGTTAATTGATCAGGATGATTGACAAGTGGCGATAGGTCCATTACAAAACGCGGTGCTGATGTGGATCTAAGCAGGTTTTCAACCAAAACGGATCTGACCAAGTTTACTAGTCGGATTGCTGATGTTGACCCTGGCGAGCTTGTGATTTTTCAAGATCCTATTGGTAAATTACAAAAGTCTAACGTAGACATGCAAGATAATGTAATCAGGTTGAGAACCTGGCTGAAATCACTGAAAACGATGGATCAGAGACGCCAGTATATCGGTTGCGTTTATTAAAGACTGTTGATACCTCTAATGAGGGCATGAAAGAATATGGGGATGAACAGATCATAGATGTGACCCTATCACCGCGTGTAGTAACTTCATGGGGCCTAATTCAAGGAATATTAACCGAAGAAGGAAAGGGAAAACACAGACGCAACTTTAGCAAATGGCCGAATTGTGTTCGGTTTCTTTTGCAAATGGTTTTGATAGGCGTAAACGTCATATCTTAAAAGTGCGCGAGTTCGGATCATCCTTGTTTATCATAACCGAAACTAAAGGTTAGTGGGGTCGAGTGGGAATTTTGATAAATGATAAGTGATATATTGGTCATGATTTTGTAACACTAATATCACTCACTGAGAAACCGAGCAGTGTTCTTTTCGAATTTTACACATTTGTATTATCAACATCATTAGTCACCGGAGATGAAATTCAGGTCGAATGATACATTGATAGCAATTTCGTTACACTTGTCGACGAATATCTGCTTCAAAATGGTGTTAACAAACCATCATATACACTGACATATAATTTTATTAAGGGTCAACAAAAAATAAACCGTTGGGACCACCCTGATATAATAATACCAACTCCAAGCTAACTTCGAATCATTGCATTAGAACGCGAAAGCGCTCAATCATTGATTGCACCACAAGATGAGAAGTTATGCAGGGATTGGTTCTAAACGATGAAGCAGAATTCGCCGCTGCATCCAACCCGATTACCTTTTCCAATTAATCTGTTATACCAACATTAACTCAAACTGAGACAAAAAAGATCTCGATTATTATTCGTCAAAGGTGCATTTGTTCGGGTAACATTTATTGGGCAAAAACAAAAACGGTCGTTTCATGCACCAGACACGGGTGAAACCAGTATATTTTTTAATGAACGTAATGCTAGGGCCCAAGAATGTAGAATTGTTGAAAACTTAAATTTTCTTCAGGCAGGGAATTTTTGTGATTTTATGACAATTGTGCCAGTAATAACGTGTATTTGGTTAGAAGTGAATGTAATTGTGTGTGTGTGTGTGTGTGTGTGTGTGTGTGTGTGTGTGTGTGTGTGTGTGTGTGTGTGTGTGTGTGTGTGTGTGTGTGTGTGTGTGTGTACATATTAGAGTTGTATTTAGACTTCATAATAAAGTTCAATTCGTTTGTCTGTTTTTCCTATGTTCCTTTTCATACCTACACGGTCTTTCTAATATAACTTTTACTTTTATTTTAAGTTCGTATCAGCACACAATCTACAACAATATCCTCACTGACGCAACAATGTGAATCACATATCACCTGCTGTTTCATCTTAAGGAGAAGATTCGTCAGTGATATCTTAAATACTTTCTGCGTAATATTTATATGTTGCAAATGCATCCAGACTTGATAACAGACAGAAGCTAAAATTATTAATACATTTGATACATATTTCATCTATTAGCTTGAATGGCCATAGACAGAATTTCATATTAGTCATAATGATTGTATCCCATGAAAAAATGTTGCTCAAGAAGGCCATACTTACTTTAATTTTGTTACTTCTTAATGTCAATCATTTATTTATCTATGGTGTTTAGAACTTTTATCAAGGACACTGTTTCAATACGCTTGTTTATGTTTGCAGCACACTTAGTTAAGTTTATACTTATAACCAAGTCCATGTATTCCCGCAAAAAGCCGGTTGTGACTTACATGTTTATGGGCTAAGAAATTTAATTAATTGACTGAACTCACCACCATTTCAACTGTACTTAATTAGTTAGTATTCATCGTTATGTTTTGTATGCAAGTGAATGCATATTTTCTGTAAAATCATTGGTACCGACATCTATATCTTTGAAGTTATATTCTCTTTCTTGTTAGGGAGACAGTGTTAATAAGCTTACGCTTTCTACGGAATCCCCAAAATCACATGTTTGTAATTGTATTTGGCAAAGTTATTCAAATAAATATGGTTTAATCTAATTTTGTTTTTGTTATCGCATTCAATGATATTACTGATGTATTTCAATATTTTTATATTTCCTCATAGTATTGATCATACACACACAAACACACACAAACACACACACACATACACACACACACACACACACACACACACACACACACACACACACACACACACATACATACATACGGATCTCTTTGACACACTTGATTAACAAGTGAACAAAACTCACGTTCTGTTTCGGTAACAAATAATCACGAATATTTACCTTTGAAGTTGAACTAACGATTTAGGGCTTATTTCAACTAATTGAAATCAATTAAAAATATCTTTCTACGTCGGGTATATGATGTGGTCAGGCAGCAGTCAAAAAGGTGAGATTAATTACTTTAGTTACGAAGTTTACAGAGTATGACAAAGAATGAAAATAACGGTGTGCAAAAGGACAATAATTTCCAACCCTCATATTTCGTATTGTGGAATTAGAATAAAACCTGAAGAATTACCAAAAAATCTTTGCATGACACAACAAGCAGAAAGGGTTGAGGGTGGGACTTTAAACGGTTGCTGACTTATTTATTTTTTCATATATTATTGATCACAACAAATTACTCATAACAGATTTGATCTCAATAAGTGTCAATGATGATATCGACAAATATGGCAAATACAACGAAAATTGTTACAAGCACAGTAAAGGCAAATATACCGATCGTTACCAAAGATCCCTACCAACTTTCAGAATAGACGAGGAAACCAGACCTAAGCTGTCATGCATGAGGAGGGGAGTACGAGCCTATTGTTGACTTTAATTTAAACCGGTCACGGAAGGAATGGGAACGGGGATTGAAACAAATACCTCCCTGCCCACAAGCACGAACATCTCCATATTATTTCCTTAATTTTGATTTACTTTTTTACCATAGCCACAATACAGAACAGGAAGGGCAGTGTACATAGTTTAAACCTTTTAACTTTCGGATTAGAGCCGGGGTGGGGATGCTGGGTGTGGGTCACCTCATAATAACAAGCGGATCGTGCTCAAACGGATCGTGCTCAAATATACAATACATAGTCCCGATGACTGAATAAAATTAAATCCCTCTCCAATACAAGGGGGCATTTGGCTGGAAGGTGTGTTATGAATATTATTATACCTTGTGTACGTGAATAACCTACTACACGAATTACAGGAGTCCAACTTAGGGCAACCTATTGGATCCACTCCATCTGAAAATCCAGCCCTAGCCGATGATGTAACTCTGATTGCAAATACACTGATCTATTCACAAGAGATGCTTCATATATGTAACAGATTCTCCCTAAAATTGAACTTCAGTTTTTAAACAGAATAGATTCAGATGCGGGAGGTAGCGGGTTCGAACCCTGGCCGAGTCATACCAAAGACTTATAAACAATGGAACTGGCAGGTTCCTCGCTTGGCGCTCAGCATTAAGAAGTTAGTGTTAGAATTGGTCGATGATGCTACATGTCAGCGGTATGATGCCCAGTGACAGACATCTGTAGAAACTGTCACACTGCAGATATCGTGGCGATATAACTGTAAAATTCTTAACGTTACGTTAAAAATCCAACACACACACACATTAAACAGATAGATGAGCGAGTTTGTCAACAAGCATTCCAGCTTTCTATTAAATTACTAGATTATATTATTATAAATTATACATGAAAATGTTTTCTTAAACACTGTTCAAGTAAACATGAGAGAAATTTAAGTGCAAAATAGTCAACCATAGTGTACCTATTTTAAATGAAACCAAGTATGTTGGAATTCCTGTTAGCTCCAACATAACCTTATCGACACAATTAAACACGGCATTTACTTAACGCAAAAGTCATCTTATTCTGATGTAAGACTTGACACAAAAGAAGATAAAGCAAATCCTCTTTCATGCGTCACGCCGTATAATTCTTTGGTGGAATACCAGACATAAAGATTTAAGAAAGCTAGGTGTATTTCAGCATAACTGCACCAAACTTCTACAAGGATTTCCTCAAACACACGACCGAGAAAGAACATATCTTTACTAGGTAAAAAGATAATTTTATTGGTAATTGATACAAGGAAGCTAAACTTTTCTCTCAAATTATGCCATCTTGCAAAATTATGCCTATATCTTTCAGGAACAGATGTTACATGTTACGTGTAGGCTCGTACAAAAGTAACAAAAGAAAAGAGTTAAGTCAACAAGCTTTGTAAATTTTAACAAAATAATTTGTATCCCTAGAAAACAAGATAAAAATATGAAATAGGACTTACGGTTTGTGAATATAATCCAAAAATTAATCCTAGAATTGAAAAATATAAGTCCTATCACTAAACAGTTCTAATTGAATCCAGGCTCGAATCTCGATGAAGTTCCAATATGGAAGGCGATGACGTCAGATGAGGTCGTTGTACTGATGGCAACAGTTCCTTGTTGAATCACAATTTATAATGTTCTGTTTAGAATTCTAGAATAAATTTCCACTGAATGTCTTTGTCCCAGAACTTTTATAAAGAAGAGAACTTGTGTAGTTTTCTAGAGAATGTGAATTATTAAATCCCCAAAAATAGATGAACTTCAGAACAAACTGACATCAACAATAAAAACCGCTGGAGCTCTCAAGGTTTAAAATACGACTCATAAATCTACTAGAGAGCATCTGTTTTAACCCATGATTTCAGATCACATGGTGGCACACGTGACGGGCTACGTGATCACTAATTTGAACAGCGCATTAAAAAAAAATAATCATATCTTACACGTACGCTAGAATAGCCCCATCTAAGAATCAGATTCCCACACTGGAAATAAATTAAAAAAGGCTATTTTTAACTCAGCTAACACGTGGGCCGAACATGACCTTGGTAATAGCCAATCATTTTCGCTTAGTGTTTACAAAACGTCTCAACCAAGGTGAGCTAAAAATCCTGATAACGAAATACCTCTTACGTTCAAATCAGGTCAAAACAGAGAAGTGATTTTTCGAAAATAGTCAAATACCGTCAAATTATTATAATAAAATGTAATGAAACAAGAATAAAATAAAAGAATTTATAACTAACAAACAAACAATTTAATTACAAATCCGAAACACTTACCCCCATAAAGAAAAAGATTTATGTAATAAAGCTTTCTTTTTACCATATGTAAATTATACATGAGGTAAAATAAAATTATATAAGAAAATTATTGTGAATTATACAAAGAGTACATGAAATATTTCTATACACGGGAAAGTGCATCTGCAATCAAACTGTCTTTTCCCTTGATGTGCCTGATGTCTAGATTATATTCTTGTAAAAACAAAAACAAAATCTACCTCAATAATATTTGATAAATATTTTTCATCTTGTCGATGAAAGTAAGGGGCTTGTGATCAGTAGGCACAACAACCGGAGAAGGAGCTGAGCTAATGTAAACTTCAAAATGCTGTAATGCCAATATTAAAGCCAAACATTCCTTCTCGATTGTTGAATAATTTCTTTGGTGCTTATTTAAGTTCTTAGAGAAATAGCACACTGGGTGATGAACACCATTTCTATCTTCTTGAATCAATACTGCTCCAACCCCAACATCACTTGCATCAACAGAAAATTTGAAAGATTGACTGAAATTTAGAGCTGTGAGAACCGGCGCACCTTTTAGTACGGCTTTTAATCTATCAAAAACCTCCTGACAGTTTTCAGTCCAAAGAAACTTGTTTTTCTTGCTCAACAAGTTTGTCAGAGGTTCAGAAATATTAGAAAATTGGAACAAAATTTCCGATAGTATCCAGCCATACCCAAAAATCGCATCACTTGCTTTTTACTGACAGGCACAGGAAAATCAGAGATAGCCTTGACTTTAGCATCTATAGGTTTAACTTGACCATGTCCCACAATATGTCCTAGAAAAGTTACACAAGCACGGGAAAATTCACCTTTAGATAAATTGATTGTCAAATTTGCATCAGTGAGTCTGTCGAAGAATTTCCGAATCGTGGCTAGATGTTCTTTCCTGGTGTCGTTGTAGATGATGACATTATCTAGACCAGAGATAATCATATTCATCAAGCGTTGAAAGATACATGGGGAACCCTTCAACCCGAATGGCATTACTTTATATTGATAGAGTCCATCTGGAGTCACAAATGCCGAAATTTATTTTGCCCTTTCCGTAAGTGGAATTTGCCAAAATCCTTTCAGAGTGTCAAATTTGGTGACGTACTTGACATTATCATTTTTATCAATACAGTCATCGATCCTTGGCAATGGAAATGAATCTGTTTTTGTCATACTGCTCACCTTCCTATAATAAGTGCACATACGGAAAGTTTTATCTGGTTTCGAAACAAGTATACATGGTGAACTCCAATCACTTTTACTGGGCTCTATGAAATCGTTCTCCAGCAAATACTGAATTTCCTTTTTCAAGTATTCCTGTTTAAGAGGGTTCATCCTGTATGGGTGTAGTTTCACAGGTTTTGAATCTACAATTTCAAAGTCATGAAAAATTTTGTTTGTCCTTTTAGGAATATCCGGAAACAAGTGCTCATATTCGAATAATAACTGTTTAAGTTCATTCATTTCTTGTTGTTGCAAATGTAAACGTTTCTGGTCCAGATTTTTCATAATTTCCGAATTCCGAAGATTTGTTGCTCCAAGATCAACAGAGTCCGATTGAATTTCACTTAAATCCTCAGTTTGTGGGACAGGTACAACTAAATTAATTGCATAATTTACCTGACTATCTCTTTCAGTATACTAGTATTCCATTAATTTATTTAGATCAGAGTAATATTATTATAATTTAACTCATTCATTTTCTTCTTTACTTTGTAAGGGCCGTAAAATCTAAATTGAAGAAAACTTTGAAGAATGAGCAAGAAAGAAAGAATCTATTTACAAAACTCAAAACTTCTCTCAAGTAAAGTTCTGTGAAACCATAATTTCACTTTTGACTTGAATTGCTGAGTGCCAAATTCAAGCATAATACGCTGGAAAATTCCAGACCTAAAATTTGACCCTTGACCAGATTGGACAGATTTAGGAAGGCCAAACTGAGTAAAAAACTTTATCAACGCTTTTACAATGGTTTTGGTTTTAATATTCCTCAAAGTAATTGCCTCTGGGAATCTTGTTGACGCACACATAATGGTCAACAAATATTGGTTGCTTGACTTGGTCTTAGGCAAGGGACCAACACAATCTACCATAATTCTACTAAATGGATCGTCAAATGCAGGAATAGGTTGCAAATGAGCCTTAGGTATCTTCTGATTGAGTTTTCCTACCATTTGACAAGTATGACAAGATCTACAAAATTTACAAACATCACTTTTGCTTTTTGGCCAATAAAAGTGAGTCAAGATCTTGTGATAAGTTTTATTTATTTCTAAATGACCAGCCAGAGGAGTTTCATGGGCCGAACTAAGTATTTCCTGTCTGTAAGATTTTGGAACTACAATCGGATAGTTCACTGACCACTCGTCATTAGCAGGTACCTCAGGAGGTCTCAATTTTCTCATAAGAATTCCATTTTTAATGAAATAACAGACAGGTACTTCAGTGGCTACAGTTTCACTAATGGCCCTCTGAAACAAACAAGAGATCTCGGGATCGTTTTCCTGTTCAACGACAAGTGATTGTCGTTTGTCACCCTGATTAGATAAAAGAGAATGAGTAGTTACAAGAGGATCACTGTGATCAATACCTTTTGATTCATCCAAATTAGAAGTGAAAGTGACCTCATCAAAAGCCTGACCAATACATGTGTCAGCTAAAGGAATATTTTCCTTATCAAAATCATTCTCAAGAGCTTTCTTTGCCATAGCTCTGGTAACTGCATAAGCTGGGTATAAATCAGGGTATTCTTTTTCAATTGGATCAACTTTCTGATCCAAAAAAGGCTTGTCAGTTACAAGTGGATTAACCACAACCTCGTCTCCAGCTAGGTCGTTGCCTAGTAACAAATGAATGCCCTCAACAGGCAAAGAAGACACTATACCGACTGTTACAGGTCTTGAAACTAAGTCTGATGACAAATTTACAGAATGGAGAGGAACATTAGCAAAGCCGCACTCTACTCCCTGAATGAGAACACTCTCATTAGAACAGGACTTCTCAGAAAAAGGCAAAGTACCTGATAATAAAAGACTCTGAGAAGCTCCTGTATCCCTTAAAATTTTAATAGGGATAGGATTGGCCAAATCACCCAAGAGTGATATAGAACCCTTCGACATTAATGGTTCATAATTCTCCATGATAAAATCAGGCTGGGGTTTTTGAGACCCAACAAATGTATTGTTTTCAATACATGACCGTGTCCTTGACCTCTTAGAAATAAGAGCATTTGGAATAGGTCTATATTGATTCTGATGCCTATATTTCAATTTGATGCAATCAGAAATGACGTGTCTTTTTTTTGCAATAGGTACACATAGGAATAGACAAGGATTTTGAATCAAGTTTATCAGAAGCTTGATTTTTAAATGTTGTGCCAGATTGAGTTTTAGAAGGAGTCGTATTAGGCTGAAATACCTTTCTGCCAGTAGACTGCTGAGTGAAAACCTTACTTACAACAGGAACTCTATGAGTTAAGGAATACTCATCAGCAGCAAGAGCAGCATTTTCCAAGGTTTCAATCTCATGCTCTTCACAATGAGTCTTAATGTCATTAGGAACACAGTTCTTGAACTCTTCAAGTAATACAAGTTGTTCGAGACTTTCTCAGCTAAGCACCATCTCTTAAATAACTGCTCTTTTTCTCTTGCAAATTCGACAAAAGTTTGTCCAGTTTCTTTCTTATAGTTCCTAAATTTTTCCCGATAGGCCTCAGGGACTAATGCATAACCCTCTAAAATGCATTCCTTAACTACATCATAGTCAACACTTTGATGAACTGACATTGAATGGTAAATATCACTAGCTTTACCAACAAGTACACATTGTAGTAATCGAGTCCAATGCCCCCTTGGCCACTTCAAATGTTCCCCAACTTTTTCAAAACGAGGAAAATATTTGTCTACCTTTTTCTCTAAAAGGGGGAACTAACCTGATATTTCTTGTAATGTCAAGAGTTAAATTTGTATATGAAGTGAGATCGTGCTTTTCACTTGCCAGCTCCATTTCTTTCATTTTAATTTGAAATTCCTTTTCATCCTTCTCTTTTTGCATCTGTACGTGCATTTGTTCTTTTTGAAACTCCAAATGCATTTGTTTATCTTTCTCTCTCTCCTCTTCAAATTGCAATTTCATTTGTTTATCATTCTCTCTATCCTGTCTCTCTCTTCTCTTTCTCAAATTGCAATTGCAATTGCTTCTCTTCTAACAGCAACAGCAACTGCAACTGTTTCTCTTTCCTCTTTCTGAAGCTCGAGCTTCCTTAACTCCAATTCCATCTTGTATTTCATTTTTAATTCCTTTACTTTTATGTCAGAGTATGATACAGACTTACTGACCGAAGCCAAAACACTTTTATCGAAAACATTATTCTCTACCAAATACTGAATCAAAATGTTTTTAATTTCTTGTTTCGTTAAGGAAGATTTTGCCTCAGAAACATCGTATTTTCTGGCAAGTTCAAGCAACTCATCTTTTTTCAAACTGTCCATCTGCTCCTGAGTAGGACTAGAAATAAACGTCTCCACTTTTGATGGCATTGTGAATAAAAGCCTGTTGATTTCACTAAAGATTTCAAACAAAATATGAAATAGCACTTGGGATTTAAAAACTAGGGGAATTTAAATTTCAAAAAATAATTTTCTGAAATATTTTAACACAAATTCATATATCCCAAGGATGAGCAACCCAATTTTCTCTTGTTACGTGTAAGCTCGTACAAAAGTAACAAAAAAAGAGTTAAGTCAACAAGCTTTGTAAATTTTAACAAAAATAATTTATTTCCCTAGAAAACAAGATAAAAATATGAAATAGGATTTACGGTTTGTGAATATAATCCAAAAATTAATCCTAGAATTGAAAAATATAAGTCCTATCACTAAACAGTTCTAATTGAATCCAGGTTCGAATCTCGATGAAGTTCCAATATGGAAGGCGATGACGTCAGATGAGGTCGTTGTACTGATGGCAAACGTTCCTCGCTGAATCACAATTTATAATGTTCAGTTTAGAATTCTAGAATAAATTTCCACTGAATGTCTTTGTCCCAGACCTTTTATAAATATGAAGCACTTGTGTAGTTTTCTAGAGAATATGAATTATTAAATCCCCAAAAATAGATGAACTCCAGAACAAACTGACATCAACAATAAAAACCGCTGGAGCTCTCAAGGTTTAAAATACGACTCATAAATCTACTAGAGAGCATCTGTTTTAACCCATGATTTCAGATCACATGGTGGCACACGTGACGGGCTACGTGATCACTAATTTGAACAGCGCATTAAAAAAAAATAATCATATCTTACACGTACGCTAGAATAGCCCCATCTAAGAATCAGATTCCCACACTGGAAATAAATTAAAAAAGGCTATTTTTAACTCAGCTAACACGTGGGCCGAACATGACCTTGGTAATAGCCAATCATTTTCGCTTAGTGTTTACAAAACGTCTCAACCAAGGTGAGCTAAAAATACTGATAATATAATACCTTTTACGTTCAAATCAGGTCAAAACAGAGAAGTGATTTTTTGAAAATAGTCAAATCCCGTGAAAATTATCATTATAATAAAATGTAATGAAACAAAAAATAAAAGAATTTAAAACTAACAAACAAGCAATTTAATTACATATACGTAACAGAGAGAACAGAAATTTTTTATTTCCGATACATGTAGCATTGTTGCAGAAATATAATATTCACATAAGTTTTGTTAGAGCAAAATATTTGCAAAAAAATTAAATAGGAAAGGCAACTCATAAGTACGAAAACAAACACTTTACAA
This sequence comes from Megalonaias nervosa, assembly GCA_016617855.1. NCBI lineage: Eukaryota > Metazoa > Mollusca > Bivalvia > Unionida > Unionidae > Megalonaias > Megalonaias nervosa. Next base: position 13,487 of record JAECUM010033517.1, read on the forward strand.
ACTTGTGCCATGCTGACATCATTAATACATATCGATACTTCTATAAAACTCTTAATTATATTGCACACTCTACAAACAAGACAACTACAGTTAAACACACACATACATACATGCATACATACACACATACATACATACATACATACACACAAGATGGCGGACAAGGTGGACGTCATATGTGCAAGCTCTGGTGAATTATGGAGAAGTGTAAGAGTAAAGAGAAGTGTTTTTCACTCCAGCGTTGAAATTCTGCTGTGTGAATACTTTGAGAGCAGAATGGAATGTGTACTGTAGTTTTATATAAATTACTTTTCAAGAAAATTCAGCTTTCCTTTCATACTTTGTTCTAGCCATTTTGATGTATCAGGCTATAAAGTGTTGCGTGGTTATTGTGCATTTAAGAAGTTTCTGTTGAATCTAATGTGCTGTTGAAGAGATGTTGAGAGGCTATATAAATTACGTTCGGTGCTACTGTGCGTGTGGATGTTGATACTTGATGGGCTTTTTTTCCCAGTTTATATGTCTAATGCATTGTATAAACAATGTACTATATAAATACATGAGTACATATTTTTCATTGAGTTGTGTTCACTGTTATTCAGTGGATTAGTAATCTGTTCTATGGATAGTATGTGCTCGAGTAGATCATTGTGTGGAGTGCGTCAGCATGTACTAATGCAATAATGAACACATAACACTTCCTGTAATGAGTACTTAGCATGGCCAGCGTTATGTATATTTACTCTAATTGCTTACAGATTAGGGACCATTGATTGCTGTATGATTATAGTGACAAGAATGGATACCCAGGATACTCAGAATACCCAGGATTCAGATAGTGATACACCGTCCGCTTCCCAATTAGAACACTGTATTCGTGAAGAAATAAGAGAAAAATATGGCAAATTAGACAGTCATTCAAGCGAGAGATATCGAGTAGTCTTGACGTAACGTCCCTTCGCCATATTCGTAGTTTTCTGCATGATATTGGTAGGTTCAGCTATCCAAGTTATCCCTCTGGTCGACTGGTGGAGAGGACATCGCGTTCTGATAGTGCTCCAGTGAAGAAAAAAAAAATAGCAGACGACATATATGCAATATTCTTTTTTATAGAGGGTGATGGTAACGCTAGCGAAGTAAAGGCATGTACGTCTATTGTTACGTGTAGGCTCGTACAAATGTAACAGAAGAAAAGAGTGAAGTCAACAAGCTTTGTATATTTTAACAAAATAATTTATTTCCCTAGAAAACAATGTAAAAATTGGTAAATAGGACTTACAGTTTGTGAATATAATCCAAAATTTGATCCTAAGAATGAAAACACAAGTCCTATCACTAAATAGTTCTATTAGAATCCAGGTTCGAATCTCGATGACATACAAATATGGAAGGCGATGACGTCAGATGTAGCAGCAGAGAGGGTGAACCCTACAACTTTGTAGAGACCTTATTTTTGAAAATTAAGGGTTCCTACGAAGGCTGAAAAAAGAAGTTTTTGCCTTAATAATGAAAACTTCTTTAATTGACCAGATTTTTTCACAATCTGGTCACTACGCGTATGTCCTTCACCCTCTCTGCTGCTATGAATTAAACAGCCATATAGATATTATCAATAATGAGTATTGGAGAACCACACTCAGCTAAATTAGCTCGAGAGCGACTAGAGGCAATTAAAAATATCTACCCGTTCGTGATTCTGTTAAGCAACAACTACAATCGCGTCAGGAATCTCAAGTTGAATTTGAAGAGGATACAAAACAATTATTTAAACCTATCACTGAGACCACTAAAGGTATTCAACCTGTGTTGGAGAAAACCGCTGAAGTAACTGGAAAAATAGCTGAAGGAACTGAAAAAATAGCAAGAAGAACTAAGAAAACAAAAGAAATTTTACGTGAACTTCCAGCCGAAATAGCTGCTGCGATGCCAGTTCCGGAAATACCTAAAGATGAAGATCAACCTGAAGGTGCTGAAATAGGTGATATAAAGGAACGTCTACCAGAACAAGAAGAAAGAATTAACATAAATGACAAATTTACCGAATATACTATTTATTATATTAAAAAAATTGAAAATATAGGAGATTTAGCTATGATTGCTGTGATAAGTTTCAATGATCGAAAAAAGTATTTAAAACCTGAATATGCTGATAAAAATATAGGTCGTGATAATTGGTACAAATGGATATTTCGCATATACTATAACGCTGATCAGGCTAGAAATAGTGATCCAAAATATATTAAATATATTCATGCAATAGATAATTATATTAGCTTCATACAATTACCGCCAGAACAACAACAACAAGTAATTAAACAACAACGAGAACAAGAACGACAACAACGAGAAAAAATACCAAAACCATTTGAGCAACCAATTCATTATTATCCAGTATCACCAAAAACACTACAACAAAAACAAGAGTTACAACGAAAAGCACCACCGAAACCAAGTGAAGAGGAAGAAGAAGAATTTCAAGACGCTCCCGGCGCAACTGGAAGTGGTTTAGGAAGTGGTCTTATTACCTGTCCCAATAATGTCCTTGCTGATGTCGATCGACTAGAAATTCTCATCGGAGGAAAACGAGCTGGTAATAATTCCCCAGAAATCATTAATGAAGCAGCTGATATTTGTAAACGATTATTTAGTGGCGGCATCATGGATATTAATGTGTATCGATCCCTCATTAATGAAATCGCCGATGATTATTATAGTGACTAAGTATGTAATTAGTGATAAAATCACTTGATAATAAAATGATCATACACAATACTCGTGGACCTACCATGGTCAGGGTAATAAACTCTCGATTACCTGTATACAGAGCAACCTACGGAGATGGATTAGGTGATGTTATTCAGGGTCTGTTTAGAAGAATAGCCCCAAAAACAATACCGATTGCAAAGCAGCTAGGAATGAAAGCTATTGATGTTGTTCGTGAAAAAGGTATAGGCGCTGTTGGTAATCTCGCTAGCAAAGCGTTTTCAGCAATTAAAGATAGACTATCACGATTAATACGCAGACCGGCCCGACCTCAACCTGTGAAATTACCTAGTACTGAAGTGATGCCAGCAAATGTCAGTAAAATAATAAATCAAGCAGCTAATCAAAAACTAGCGGAGTTAGCTGATATCCTGATGTCGGAAAAGGAAAAAAATATAACCGCTAGTCTGATAGCAGGAAGTGGTCTTCGAGTTAGACGAAGACGATAATAATAAAGATGTTTAAGCGCATATCTGACCCCGCGTTTGACATGGATGCACCAGTTCTCAAAGATGAGTTTGTGCGCGATTATCAGTATTATTCTTATGACGCACGAATTCCAGATCAGCGTGGACGAATCGAACTACAGGTTCAGGATACAAGTAGATATTTCTTACCCGCTGAAGCATTTATCGAATTTGAAGGTGAAATTATAAGGACAAATGATGTCGAATACGCCGATAATATTAGGATTGGTTTTGTTAATAATGGTATTATGGCGTTATTTGACAGCGCTACGTACATGATTGATGGAAAAAATATTGAATCAATCCAGAAGGACGTTGATGTTGCTACAACAATACTAGGCCTTGCAAGATACAGCGACAATTATTCAAGATCAGCTGGTCCATCAATGATGTTTGTGAAAGATACAACTGACCACCCTGACAATAGAAATCAGATTACTCGACAGCCTAATGATCGAGCTGTTCCTCCTGTTGTTTCTAATGCTATTGAAGATCTATCTTTTCCAAATCCAGAATTTAACTTAGGATTTGCAGCACGTAGATCAATGTTAAAAGGTGATAGGAGAAGATTTTCATGTGCAATTCCACTATCACATATTTTTGGGTTTTGTAGAAATG
>JAECUM010033518.1:0-13606 GCA_016617855.1 Megalonaias nervosa
CGTATTGCTGAGAGAGAGAGAGAGAGAGAGAGAGAGAGAGAGAGAGAGAGAGAGAGAGAGAGAGAGAGAGAGAGAGAGAGAGCAAATAAGAATGTAAAGGTAATTGTAGAAACGTTTTGATGTTATTCTGCAATACATTCATAATCAAGGTATCTAGTTTAATTTTTGGGCAACGAAAAGGCTAGGACAACTATTAACAGAAAGTTCATGTAATAGATAGGCAATACTGTAGACAATGTAGATAATAAAAGATGTGCCAGGAGTTAAATTCCATTGAAACACGGATACAGTAGTATATATCTCGTTTCTTACCTGATTTTCCAACAGATTCTGCACCAAGTACAACCAACCTCAGTGTTGTCATTCCGTGCTTCATCAGATCATGGATAGAATCAATTTCCCTATTACGTCCGCCTAGATGCTTTCCATCAGGTCCGCTCACTCACTAGGGGTTAGTGTGATGATCTAGTCAGGTATTTCTGTTTTGATACATCTCCCCGCATGAGTGCACTGATGTTCATGGTCTCCACAGGTAGACTGTCACATATACATATAAAATCAAACCGACGTTATGTCTCTAACAGCTCGCATTTGTCTGTTTGTTAGCGAATGTCAAGCCTTGTTATTATACTTAGATAAAAACATAAAATACAACTACTCGTAGTGATCCAGAAAGAACAACAACTCTAAGTCAATAAATCGCCGGTATACAACGTTCACAGTTTTTGCTTCTCCGCAGCTGTACACCAAGATATTTTCTTTACTTGTATTGTTATACCTGCATAAAATATACAACTGCTCGTTCTGATATAACAAAAAGAACAAAACAACCCTAAGTCCTTAAATCGCCGGTATGTAAAGTGGACAGGTTATGATTCTCCGCAGCTGTAGAACAAGATATGCTATATCTCTATCAAACGGATGATACATTCAAATCACGGGATACGTTTGAAGCTCTTATCTGCATTAACCTTTGCACCAGTCTTCGGATACATTGCTTTTACGCCCTGGCACTACATATAAGATTTTGTCCCATAACGTCTTTATATATCGTCCAGGGAACGAGAGCTCACACATGAACACTCATGGCACGTGACCTAAAATAAACAGCAAACGTGCATATCTGTTTAACAAGGAACTTCAACAAGGTTCATCGATTAATCCCTCCTGTTTAGTATACCACATTACAAACATACCTACATTAGCACACTACAGCGTTAACATGATACCTTCAAATATTTTCCTGTCAACCTACTTTTATAGCTCGAGCTTTGAAGTTTATAATTCTCACAACAACATAAAGTAAAAACAGTGTACACGAAGCAGGTATGCCTTTAGTTTACGCATAGAAAATGAGGTGAAAAACTCCTTTGTGGGCATTGAATGTTTTTAGAGGTAGACGTAAATCATTTCAACATAAAAATGCTTAGTCACAGAATAGAACGTTTAGAAAATTCCAATAACAGGATCAACATAACAATGTTGATAAATAAAACTTGATGTCTCTCGAATCCGTATCACTTGGAATAAGCAATTAGTTATATAATAACATATATTTGTCATCGAAGATCTGATAGTTGCTTGCACAACGGTAATTCATAAATAAATTACCTTCAAACAGTTGTTTCAGCGGAAGACATTTATTATCTGGTTATGTATAATATAATGCACTGCACAATTTAATTTATATATTAGTCTCTGCCTTCATATTTATTTATAAATTTAGCTATTTAGCTTTCTATCTACATACCTACATATTTATCTATTTATCTATTCGGCATTGTAGCTACATACCTACCTATTTATCTATCTGTGTAGCTATTAAGCTATCTAGCAACGTACTTGCATATTTGTCTCTCTAGCTAATTAGCTCTCTAGCTAAATGCCTACCTATTTGTCTGTCTAGCAATTTAGCGTTCAAGCTACGTAACCATCTATCTATCTATCTATCTATCTATCTATCTATCTATCGACCGCTCCGGTGGCCTAATGGTTAAAGCGTCCGCCTCGGATGCGGTAGGTCGCGGGTTCAAACCATGGCCGAGTCATACCAAAGACATAAAAATGGCATTAATAGCTGCCTCGATAGGAACTCAACATGAAGAAGTTAGTGTTAGGACTTGTCGGCTTGGTGTCAGGATAATGTGACATGTGACTAGGTGGGACATGATGCTACATGTCTGCGGCATGATGCCCCGGTGCTAGACATCACTATGAACTGCCACACTGCATACATTGTAGCGACATGACTGAAAAATTGTTAAAGCTAAGTTAAAAATCCAAATCATACACACACACACACATCTATCTATCTATCTATCTAGCTAGCTAGCTAGCTACCTACCTACCTACCTACCTTACTTCATCCCTCCACCAGAGAGATATATATCTTTTCTTTTTCTACAGACAATATAAAGCTATATTGTATGTACCCCACGCGTTACTATAGTAACGTCGTTTACTTAACGTGAACGATGCACAAATTGTAATGTGCAAATTGTAAACGAATTTTCATATTCTTTAATGCTTTCGCAAAAGAGACGCATGTGATGAGCGAGAAGAAAGCTCTTCCTCCGCCTTCGTGGACAACACTGAGAAAGCTAAAACACTGCAAGTAAGATTTGTGTCAGTGACCTCACAATCTTTCTTTAAAATATTGATGTAGAGACAACATGTCTAAAGTTTTGTCATCAATTTGAAGTCCTTATCTTTAGGAATTACGGACAAGGCGTCATTTTATGACATCATATGTTCCATTCAAAATCTTAGAATGTTGGAATTAATAAGAATAATGAAAGCAAAAGTTTAAAATATCTGCTGCTATAATTACACAATTTTAAAATTTACCATCAAGTTTCCCTGCAAAATATAGAATTGTGCATCCATTTAGACAAAATTAAATTCAAATTATCTCAATATATTAAATTTACATTAAAATGATTGAATCCAGGGAATATCTTACAATCTTAAAAGTATTTCATCTGAGGATACGGATAAAATCAATCTTTTGTTTTAAATTTTGTTACTTTTTCAAATGGACTTTAGGATTAAACATTTTCTTATTTCAAATGATCAAATAAATTTCTATGACGAATCTCGAACAAACAACTATAAATTCAGACAGTTATTTCAAAATATTCTTATTGTTAGCAAAATTTGAACATTATCTTAATTTGAGACACATATGGCCATTCGCAACTTCGAGGTCAGTTCTAAGGATCATCTATTGAACGTATGCCGAGAACTGCCATTTAGATAAACCTCAGCTACTTTCGAAACAAGGGTTGCCCTAGAAGTTGGACATAGAACACAATTAATTTTACTATATATTCTCTACATTTGTTTCTCAGTACTGAACTTTCCACTGTGAGACAATCAATATAAATCATATGTTAATCTAAAATACCTTCAAAGATGATTTCACGATGAAGTTCTTGTCAAAGGTTCACCGGCATTTTTTTTTAAAGGCTGGACTGTAAACAAACCAGCGTGCAATGGAACACAGATTTCACTTCCGGATCATCACCAAGACCTTAATACTCACTGTACACTGTCGCCGAAACACACACAGACAACCACACTATAAGCTCATATTCTAAAGAATAAACAATTGCCTTTAAATCCATACCAAGAATGCCTAAATCTAACTCTTGTATCACCACCAAACGGAGACGGAAAAAATTCTCTAAAAATAGACTGGGACTACATTCGTGGGTACTGAACCGGAACTATTAATTGTGACCTGATTCCAGTTGAAAATGCATTGAACTATTTTTCCATTCACAACCTCTCGGTCAATCCAACGTTCAGTCGTATGATAGATATAGCCAAGATAGTCTGAATAGATTGCGGTTTATTTCTTGCCAATACATCTCGGGCCAAGTAAAGGTACTTCCCCTATATTCATCCGAGACATATTTTTGTCTCGTAGAAATAGATGGGGTGATCAGAAAGACATAACATCAAAGAATGGAGCAACCTGTGGTAACTTAATACTCAGGCCGAACGACTACCGCACGTTTTCAGTGCCTATAGTTTTTTGTTTGGGTCAAACATCCAGATTGCTTTTTCTGTTTTGGATTTCTTCACACTTTTATATTCCACAAACAAACTGCACAAAATCATTTCGTGTATCTCATAAATCTATTTACGTGTCTCAATAACAACAGGAACGTTTTATTCTTTTCTCAGGTGTCTAACACAGAATTTGCATGAATCTTAAAGTTTGCGCTGAAACTTAAGACAGGAATGTTACTGTTAATCGTCTTCAATCTCGTACAGTAAATGCTCCATCTCTTTATTTTCATGCCAGCTGTGTCAGTTTTCTCACAGGAGGCCTTACATTAAAATACAGACGAAACCAAGTTGTGCATGAAATTTTCCTTCTCATAATACGATTTCATGCATTTCAATGTCATGTCAAGTATTTCGAAAGTTTGCATGAATTGTAGTAAACAAATTGTTTTTTGTGTTGAATCTTTATGTGAGTTAGTACATTGCTGTATTGACAGATATTTAAACTGTTGCAATACTTTTTGAGATAAATTTCATTTTAGTTTCGTGTGCCCGTTGTGTATACATATAGCAAATAGACTCTGAATAGACCTAGTTTGTTTAAATTTCAGGATAATTTTACTAACTTTAGAAAGCCAAAACAGTCCTAAAAAAAGCTGCTACTTTTATTTACAAATCATTTTTACATAGACATAATATTGTATTTCATTAAACATAATCTTTATTTCGTTTATGAACACCCATGTTCTCCATTTAAATAAATATAAACACATTGTAATATTCATGCTTGATAAAACGTCTAAGAAAAAAAAAAAAGACTTAATATGCCTTTTAAAATGAGAAAAAAAAAGAAAAAAAAACAGAGGCACTTTATGAAGGTAAATTTGACATGAAAGTGTGGCTAAAATACCAAATGTTCCTTACATACGATTCATAGCCTGGCGATATTCCTCCCTCCCTCGATCCATCACCCATCTATCTATCTATCGATCTATATATCTATCTATCTATCCGTCCGTCCGTCTGTCCGTCCATTCACCCATCCATCCATCTATCTCTTTATCTATCTAACTATCTATCTACAAGATGTAGTGGCACGTGGGTCCAATAATAAATATATTATTGTCTTATTTCTGGCTCACTTTATTGTACAATCCATCTGTGTATTTGTGTGAAATCAAATGCCTTGATGTATTTATTCACGTGTTCTAATCCTTTCTTTCAATAGTTGGTGTGGACACTGAAAACTTGTATTAATAACAGTATAGAATAATAATGTCACAGAAAAATTTATTATCAGGGGGTTACACTGCACGACTTTCTTAAGCGACGGATACAACAGTCTTGTCACAGGTGAGCTTGCAATCAAATACAGGTGAGAATCAGGTATGCACTGAATGTTTACTTGATCCTATCTTAAGTGCTTCAATTTCCTGTGAACAAAAAGAAATTAATAAAGTAGAAGAGAAAGAAAATATCGACTTGTACGCAAGTCATGTTTTGTAATCGTGTTTAAAAGTGTAAGAAATTAAATCCTTGTCTAGAAAGGAAACGCTTGACTCTTTTTAATAACCATTTAAATAGCATATATTCAAGTCTAAACCTGAATAAAACATGTTATTAAGATCAAATATCCTGATTAAAATAATGAAATGCCTGATTCCTATCTGTAAATCTGACAAATCGATGTAAACAGTCGATACGCTTCACATTCATGTTTCTATCTATAAATCTGACAATGCATGTAAACCGTCAGTAGATATGCTTTACATTCAGCTTTCTATCTATGTTTATGTGTGCGTGTGTGTGATTTGGTTTTTTTAAAGTTACTTTAAAAATGTTCAGTTATATCGCTACGATATCTGCAGTGTAGTAGTTCATAGTGATGTCTAGCACGGAGGCATCATACCGCAGACATGTGGCATCATGTCCCACCCAGTCACCTTATCCTGACACAAGGCCGACCAGTCGCAACACTAACCTCTTAATGTTGAGCGCCAAGCGAGGCAGATGCTAGTACCATTTTTTGTAAAAAATAATTCTTTGGTATGTCTCTCCGGGGCTCGAATCCGCGACCTCACACATCCGAGGCGGACGCTCTAACCACTTAGGCCACCGGAGCGGTCAATATTTATCTGTAAATCTGACAATGAGATATAAACAGTCAGTAGATACGCTTTACATTCATATTACTTTCTCGGTAAGGTTGCATTTATTTTTTGCCAACCATCTACATTTCTTTATTTACGTATGAGTGTCGTCATAAACCGGTGATCTATCTATCTATCTATCTATCTATCTATCTATCTATCTATCTCAGAGAGTAGTTAAAAATACATGCCTTACAGTTATTAGTTTCATTTTTCCAATTGACTTTGTATAATCCACGTGTGTATTCATTTTGAACTTTAATGCATTTTCTACATATCCAGAAGAACACATTTTTGCTAATTAATATGTTTCTTTTCTTAAACTGTTTGCATAAGAATTTGTACAACAATAACTATGGCATAACGGTTTATTTTTGCGGGAGTAACATTTAGCGACTTTGTCACGAAGATTGGTTTTTAAAGTTTGGTGATTTATCTGATCTATTTTAGATGGATAACCATTAGTGTTTTCTTCCCCCATACGAAAGTAATCTTTCTAGCATATGTTGAATACCTCCCAACTACACAAGGCTTTACTGAGTACTGGTCAAAATGGCATATGTAGAATAACTCACAACTACACAAGGCTGTTGAGTTCAGGTCAACTCAGCTATTCAAGGTTACTGACTACAGTCAAACTACACAAGACTTCATTTTAGTACAGGTCAAATTACACAAGATTTTATTGAGTACATGACAAAGACACAAGACTCTATTAAGTCTAGGTCAAACTACACACGACGTTATTGAGTAGAGATCGAAATAGCTTACTTACCACTCAGCCAGGGAAAAATAAAGACTACCTAACCATGTAGTCTGTGGTCGGACTAGAGCGTAATGAAGTGCACTATAAATCGATTAGAATGACTTCATCTAGAAACTATGGTCTGACCATTGAGACTCGAATAGTTCTTCTGGTTTCCAGTAGTGTGGATACTTGAAACCTGTCTCTGGTAACTGTTTATAAACTCAAATTAAACCCATATATTGTCAACAAAAGGAAATTCAGAAATAAAAATCTGTATTACATCCTGTACGAAAGCCATTGTAGTGAAAAGATCGCAGAAAATGCATGATGAATCGAATGTAATGCAATTATGTAAGCGTACGGTATTCTGCAGTTAAAATTGTACCACCAAGTAAACATTGTTGTTCCAGTGGTATTTTTTTTTTTTTTTTTTTTTTTTTTTGGCACGGGAGATAACCAATTGTGAGGACTATTCTATGGTCGACGAACGAACTTTTGATGGCAGCTGCGTCACACTTCCGGTACTCGTGTGACCGCATATAACTATCATCCGCTATCATTGAAAACGACAGAAGTTACGTACACTTTATCCATTATGAAACACACCGATTTGAAGCTTTACTGAACATACACTGCAATTAAGGGGAGAGTTGTCAAACTAGCCCGACTGGGAATGACATCAATTTTGTGCAAACGACGTCATTGACTACCCAATTGGGAAACAGAGAGAGTGCTAGCTATCCGACTTCGAATGCATGCCAGTTTATTGTTAGAAAGGTCATGGCATGTTTCAATTGAATTATATCACGGCGACACTTGATCATCAGTTCCTAATGTACTGGTCTATGTAAGTTTCAATCAAGTCGCAATGAGTTCCAGTGGGGCACTGTTTTTCGAGTTCCCATAAAGGATATGTTAAGCGCGGGGCTGGTCACACAATATGACAGAGAATATGAATGAATACAATAAATTCCATTATGCGAATATGTTCATTTATTACATTAAGCTCCAAGAGGTTGTTATGACTGGGGTACAAGGGTCTAAACTGTTTAGTCAACTAAAGGTATAGATATTAAATATAACTTATGATTATATTACAAAGCGGAAAGAATACATTTCTAGAACAAAATCAAGTGCGTAGGGATTCTACTACAGTGTACTCACATGACCTACCGGGAATCTAATAGGCATATGAGTCATAGCTGGATATAGAACTCTAAATCAATTGCGCTTCGCCATCATTTTCTGACATGCCACTAGTTTTATCATAACGGTAAAATATTTTCCAGCTAATCCAGAAAACAAATGTGTTATTTTTAGCTCAAACTGAGGACTTGGCTGGGATTAAAAATAAGAATATTCCTTTGCTTCCATTTTAAACTTGATTGTCTACTCCCTGTTCACATTTACCATTGCGTGAACAACACCTAATATTGATAATAGCAGTACAGTGTTGTATAAAAATCACGAGGAGTGGGAGAGGGCTGGGTGGGAGCAATAGGATCATAGAACTACGGGTCACACTTTAGTCCCAGCTGGTAATATTCTGCACCAACGTGTTTACGGCAGGTGCGATGATTTTCTTACAGGTGATGTTGCTGTCAAATGCATACGAAACTAGATATACCTGTAATGCTTACTTGATTCTAACTCATTTTAGTTTCATATGAAGCTATTTTGTAACCCGTTTGATTCCTATAAAAATCCATGTTAAAATTGTATAAATAAGCCCTTCTGTCGAAGTTAATCATCTGATACATTATGGGCATTGCTATTTGCATACGTAACTGGTCCAAATATATTGAACTTTTATTATAATTGTTTAGGTGTGTTCTTTCTGTGGTCAATATTTAATTAATTTACATTATCAACTTGTAACCTCTTTCTATATTGGTCAAGTCTTCTAATCTGAACAACCAGTTCTTGACTTTTGGTAACAAACACATTTTTGTGCCATGGTCAGTATGGTACACGAGTTGTAAGTGCATGGAGCAATTCGAAAAGGACAATTTAATCATACAATTATAAAAACAGGTATACGCGATTATATTGTGTAGTTAATTGCATACTGTGTATTGGCGTGTATAAATCAATGTACTGAAATACAATGATAACTGATTATAAAAGAAATAAAATATACTTTCCAATTTAAAATTTCCTGCCAAGAAACTGCTTGATTTGTAAATAAATAGGGTGGTATCTTTAATGCAGACTAGGACTTACTCCAGGTGCAGCAAGAAATGACGTAAGTGTACACCTGTGTGAGGTCAAATATAGCTATGTGTGTATACACCTGTATACGACTCTTTTGACAGTTTAAATATAGATGGCAAAGAATAAATACATTTAACTGAGACTGACCGATGGAGGGCAGCGGTGGACGCCCTATGTGCCAACTAGGCACGAAGAGGATTGAAGTAAAGTAAAGTTCGGGTGGCCTAGTGGTTAGAGCGTCCGCCTCGGATGAAGGAGGTCGCGGGTTCCAACATCGGCCTAGTCATACCAAAGACGTAAAAGTGGTACTAACAGTTGCCTCGCTAGGCACTCAGTATTAAGAGATTAGTGTTAGGACTGGTCGGCCTGGTGTCAGGATAATGTGACTGGGTGGGACATGATGCCACATATCTGCGGCATGATGTCCCAGTGCTTGACATCACTATAAACTGCCACACTGCAGATATCGTAGCGAAAAATTGTTCAAGTTACGTTAAAACTCCAAATCACACACACACACACACACACACACACACACACACACACACACACACACACACACACACACACACACACACACATACAACTGATATATGCAATAGTTCAACTTTTTGTGAAGTTATTGTACACCTCTTCAGACCAACCATATTTGTACTTAAAACGTTGCTACACTTAGTGAACGGTTTGAAAAGAAGTCAACAAATTAGGTGATAACAGGAATCAAGAACACTGTAAAGATAATAGAAATAAAACTGTAATAATAATAGGAATAAAACACACTATAATGATAATAGAAATCAAATCCACTGTAATAATCATAGAAATCAAACTCACTGTAATGACAATAGAAATCAAACACGTTGTAAAAATAATAGGAATTAAGTACACTGTAATGATAATAGAAATCAAATACATTGTAATAATCATAGAAATCAAACTCACTGTAAATATTAATAGAAATCAAACACGTTGTAAAAATATTAGGAATAAAACACACTGTAATGAAAATAAAAATCAAATACACTGTAATGACAATAGAACTACAAAAATCCGTAATGACAAATCAAAATGTTGTAATGATAAATTCTACCACTGTAAAGACAATAGAAATCAAAATACTTTGTAACGATAATAGAAATCAAACAGACTGTAAAGATAATATAAATTAAACACGGTGTAATGATAATAGAAATCAAACAATGCAATGACAATAGAAATCGAACACACTGCAATGACAATAGAAATCATACACGTTGTAATGATAATAGAAATCAAACACTTTGTAATGATAATAGAAATAAACAAACTTTAAAAACAATAGAAATCAAACAAGGTGTATTGATAATAGAAATCAAACACGCTGTAACGATAATAGATATCAAACACACTATAAAGACAATAGAAATCAAACACTGTAAAGACAATAGACATCAAACACTTTGTAATGATAATAGAAATCAAACACACCGTAAAGACAATATAAATCAAACACGGTGTAATGATAATAGAAATCAAACACGTTGCAACGATAACAGATATCATACACACTGTAAATACCATAGAAATCAAACACTGTAAAGACCATAGAAATCAAACACTTTGTAATGATAATAGAAATCAAACACGTTGTAATGATAATATAAATCAAACACGTTGTAATGATAATAGAAATCAAATACACTGTAATGATGATGTGTGTGCCCTATAGAAAGTGGCATGTGTAAGGTGAAGTTTGTTTGAATTTACAACATGCACATTTGAGAGAATGTTGGCATATCGCTACGTGGCTTTCATGTACTGTGGTTGAAATTTTTTTGGATATTGTACTAGTGGAAACTGTCCATCATCTAAGTATACAGCTAACTAAAATGACTGCTCCCATGTGCTAAATATCAGCCTGAATTAGTCTAAAGTAAACTATCTTTAGCAGTTATTGAAATAAGGAAATAAATTTTGCCAGATTAGACAATACCAGCTTTTGAAAGTGTAATGAATCAATTTAAATATCTTAGATATTAAAGAATGTTATCAGCTCAATTTTTGCCAATTTACCTCTGAAGTCCAGGAAGTGAAAATGGTCATGCGAAGCTAGCAGTTTTTTTTATACATGCATATCTGAAGTAAGGCCAAGCTGTATACTCTATAACCCTAATTACATCCATCAATCATACAACAAAATAATGGAAATTAAAAGTTCTTTTAACAATACATAGGATACCTAAGGTGTTTTTTTTTTTTTTTTTAAATAGCCAGTATAACAAGGAAAACTTGAAACAAATATGAAAATTGCTATAATTATTTTTCGTGTTTTCATATCATCATGTATGATGTTCTCAACAAAATGGTACATTAACATTGATGTTATGCATGAAAATAAGATAATTTTGCTTATTTTGCTCTTGCTTACACCATATTTCCCTTGGCAGTATTGTATGTGCATGACCGTAGTTATGGGAAAATTAGAAGTCTTACAACTCAGGAGTGAAGTCAACTTAAGCTTAAAATTGTTGTATTAAGTGGAGACAATATTTAGCGAAATGATTCTTTTCATTATTTTGTAATGTAATTAACAAATAAATGATGACAATCAAATTCCCTTATTCCATAGCGTTAGAAGAATGAGCAAACTCTTTGCACATTGCCCTTTGACCTACATGAACTTGATCTGTCTCGTCCCTTTTCAAACTATAAAATTTATTAGTGACATCCCCTGAATAATTGTGGCAAGTTTCATGTTCTTGTCTTTTAGAATAACATTGGTTGCAATGTTGAGAATATGCAATATGAATTTTTAAAATGGCTAAATTTTCATTATAGAAGCGGGAGGGACTGCGCTTGTGTGGAACTCTGCTATTAATGAATATTGTTCTGTTGGGACAAAACAAAACCATGAAAATTATTCAAAAGGAATATTTGGATGCTTGCAACTTAAATCTTTCAGTTACACAGCCAAAATTAAATCATACATTATTAATACGTTTGTGGTCTTGAGGAGTGCGCTCTACAGATAATGTCAACTTCTGAGAGAGTGATACGTGTAAGGTTAAGTTTGTTTGCATCATGCATATTCGAGAACATGTTGGCATACCCCTATGTTACTTTCATGTCCTGTGGCTTACATGATCTAAGTATACAGCTAGCTAAAATGACTGCTCCCATGTGCTAAATATATCAGCCTGAATTAGTCTAAAGTACACTGTCTTTAGCAGTTCTTGAAATAGGGAAAAGTAATTTTACTAGATTAGAAAATATTAGCTTCTGCAAGTGCAATGATTGAAATACAAGACAATTAAAATGTAAAAAAAAAATAAAGAAAAGGTCATCAGCTCTTTTTTACCAAATTACTTCTGATGTGCAGGAAGCAAAAGTGAAAGGGCTAGCATTTGTTTACAGGTGCACATCTGAAGTAATGCCAAGCTGTATACTCTATAACCCTTATTACACTCATCAATCATATCGCGAAAAAAATAATTACAATTTCTTGTCACAATACCTAGGATATTCGAGGTCTCTTTTTAAATAGCCATTATAACCAGTAAAGAAAGCCCGGGAAAATGTTTTTCTTTAAAAACCTAACCTTTTGCAAAATACGAAACTGCAGAGCATCATAATAAGAATCAAACATAATGTAATGATAATAGAAATCAAACACACGGTAATGATAATAGAGATCAAGCATACTGTATTGATAATAGCAATCAAACGTACTGTAATGATAACAGGAATCAAACACACTGTAATGATAACAGGAATCAAACACACTGTAATGATAACAGGAATCAAACACACTGTAATGATAATCGGAATAAAACACACTGTAATGATAATTGGAATCAAATACACTGTAACGATAATAGGAATCAAACACACTGTAATGATAAAGGAATCAAACACACTGTAATGATAAAGTGAATCAAAACTCTGTAATGATAATTGGAATCAAACAAACTGTAATGATAATAGGAATCAAGCACACTGTAATGATAATAGGAATCAAACAAACTGTAATGATAATAGGAATAAAAAAACATTGTAATGATTACTGGAATCAAGCACACTAATAATTTATAATCAACGCACAGTAATGATAATAGGATCAAGCGCATTCTAATTATAATTGGAATCAAACACACTGTTATGATAATTCGAATACAACGCACTGTAATGATAATAGGAATCAAATACACTGTAATAATAACCAAAATCAAACACATTGTAATGATAATTGGAATCAAACATATTGTAATGATAATAGGAACCAGAGCACACTGTTTTGATAATAGGAACCAAATCACACTGTAATGATAATAGCAATCAAAAACACTGCAATGATCATTGGAATCGAACACACTGTAATGATAATTTGAATCAAACACACTGTAGTGATAATAGGAATTAAACGCACTGTAATGATAATAGGAATGAAACACACTGTAATGATAATTGGAATCAAACATACTGTAATGATAATAGAAATCAA
>JAECUM010033519.1:0-15971 GCA_016617855.1 Megalonaias nervosa
CTATTGCAATTATAACAGGTTTACCATGTGCTCAAATAACTCATGACAACATTAACATGTCTGAAGATCTGGTCAACCTGAAATGCGCTTCACAATGGAGCTTTCCATTTTGGATCTTGCTCTTATTTAACTTTAGTGAACACTGATCATCTATCAGCATCTATTATAAATTGTACAAATTACTTCTCATTTTAATAAATCATCAAGATAGCACATCTTTCTTTAGTTGCAAATAATCTGAAAAATTTAAATTTTGTTTACTTACTTTAACCTACATGAATGCATAGCATACATGTGAGATCTCTGTTGCACAGCAATCTCTCTGGAATTGGTCAACATCACTTGGCAAGTAAAGTATCCACCTGCTCCCCACCCCCAATATGATCCAATGATTTTCATCGAAGTTCAATATTAAGAGGTCATTTTTGAGCCCATCAAATTTTCTTGGTGACCTCTTACTTTTTCAATCGACCACTACACTGGCCTATGTGGTCAGAACATCCGCCTCAGATGCGAGAGGTCGTGGGTTCAAACCCCGGCTGAGTCATACCAAAGACATAAAAATGGTACTAGCAGCTGCCTTGCCTCGTGCTCAGCATTAAGAGGTTTGTGTTAGGACTGGTCAGCCTGGTGTTAAGATAATGTGACTGGGTGGGACATGATGCAGCATGATGTCCCAGTGCTAGACATCACTTTAAACTGCCACAATGCAGACATCATAGCAACATGACTAGAAAATTGTTAAAGCTATGTTAAAAATCCAAATCACACACACACACACACACAAACACTTTTTCAACCAGCCCCTTCTTTTCATAATTATCCACTGCATGATACATGAATGTGGGTCACTGGCTAATCATAACTGCCCACTGGTTTTCCAAGTGAAAGAGATGACTGGTTGTAAATCCAATTTTTATAATGACACGCATGTGCACCCCACCCACCCACATTCAGAACACTCTACATGTAGAATTAGTTTGCTCTTACTGTGCCTGCCACAGCTTTCCTTTCTAGTGTCCATTTATCTTCTTCTCTATTTTACATTCTTAAGCTTTAAAAACAAACTTTTTACATCCAAAACATTAAAGTTTTCCATCAGGGTCACTAGATTCAACATTTCTACACAAAAGACTCATTTGGACACACCTGGTTGGTTTCTGCTTTGGAATCTTTGCCCATTATTTGACGGGTACATTAGCATCACTTGTCAAATACTGAAATGTCCCTCTTCCAGGATGTTGTGTAAATGTCAGCAATATTCTGTTTAACAATTTTTATTTTTATTTTTAATAAATCATGTTGTACAAATATTCTTCTACTTTCATTGTTGGAATGGTATCATTTATAAAGTCTCTTATGTCAGGATGCTTTCTACAAAGTTTGGTCAAATTCTGTTGAGCAGATGTTTAGAAAAAGTCATTAAATAATATTTTCTATTTTTAGCAACTGTAGCCATATTTGATTGTGGATCAGCACCAGTTGTTCAAACTTGCAATTCGTCTATGCATGCTTTCTGTTACAGTTGGTCAAATTCAGTTCAGCAGTTTATGAGAAATTTTTTAAAAGTTTTTTTTTTATGTTTTGAGTAACAGCAACAATACGATGGCAGATCTGTACCTTTTATATAAATTTTCAAGCTCTTCAAGCTAGGATGCTTTCAATCAAGTTTTGTCATAATTTTGTTTTACAGCTGTACTGGTTGAAGGTTGTTTAAAAGGATATTCTATTTTAGTATGTTATGGTGGAATGGAATTATTAGCATAAATTTAAAACATATTCATACCAGGCTCCTTTCTGTCAAGTTTTGTCAAAATCTATTATGAATTTCTGGGGAAAAGTTCTTTAGAGATTCTTTTAATTGTAGCATTGGCAGCTTGGTATCAACTGTACAAATAATCTTGATTTTCTTGCCAGGATGCTCTCTGTGAAACTTGGTCAAATTAAGCTGAGCAGTTCATGAGAAGTTGGTTAGTGGTTTATCTGTTTTTAGCAGCAACATTTTATACATACAGCAGATCAGAATCTTTCATAAAAAAAATTGATGGTCTTTATGACAGGAAACTATCAAATTTCATCAAAGTGGTTTTTTCATGGTTTTGGAGAAGTCTTTTAAAGGCTTTTCTGTTTAAAGTAATGGAGGCTATATTTGATGAATCAGGATTACTGTATATGTAAAATATAAAAGGACTTCATGCCAGAATGCTTTCTCAAGTTTGGTCAAGTTCTATTGGACTATTTGGTTAAGCCATTTCAAATTTTTATTTTGTTATTTTCAGTAATGGTGACCATATCCAATGGCAAATCGGAATGGTTTATACAAATCTGACCAGTTGTTTTCTTCAGTATTTAAAAAAATTATCCTGATCATTATTTGTGAAGTCTTATAAAGGAATTTTTTTTTACGTTTAGTAATGGTCACCTATGTTAATGCAAAACAGCATCATTTGTGTCAAATTAAAAGGCTTCGTGGCTCTATGATTTAAGTAAAGTTCTGGCCAGATTCTGTTGATCAATTGTAGAGAAGAGTTTGAAGATTTTATTTTATTTTTAGTAACAGTGGCCATATTTATTGGTAGATCAGCATGAGCTGTACAAATCTCAAGGACCTCTATGCACTGATGTTTTCTATCCTGTTTTTTTTCTTGTTTCAAATATGTAGAGTGATGTTTAGAGTAATTTAATCATTTTTATATTTTCAGTGACAACAATCATGTGTAATGGCAAATCTGCATCTTTTTTTCTAAAGTGAACAGTCTTCATGCAAGGATTCTCTCTATCAAGTTTTGTGAAATTGTATTTACTGGGTTAGGGGGAAGTCATTTAAAGGTCATTCTAGCAAAATCAGCCAAATCTGATGGAAGATCATCATAATGTGTACGAATTTAAAAATCTTGGTGAAGACGTGGTTTAAAGTATATTAGGATTTTGATGGTGGCCATAAAGAATGGCACAGATGTATCAGATGTACAAACCTGGTAGCTCTCTTCGGTTTCAAATTTTGACTATGTTATAAGGATTTTACATGTGTTACATCTATCTTTTACTTTATATAAAGTTTAAAACATTTCTAACATATTTATGTTCTGTATTTTCTCTTGTTGTTCTTCATGTTTACATTTACATGTATTTGGCAAGGCTGTCTCCTAAATTTGTATGCAATTCAGTTTACATTTTTTAACTTTACCTTTACTTGGCACCATACAGCGACTATTGCCCTGAGTTGCCAGTGAACCCCTTTGAGGTGCAAGATTAAGCATAATAAATCTCTTTGGTGTCAGAACTGGGGATCAAACTGAGCAAAAAAAAAAAAAAACAAAACAAAAAACAAAACAAACCCTGATGTCAAATTGGGGATAAAATTAAAGATTTGGGGTTCTCTGCTGCACAAATGAGGAGAAAGGGAAATAGTGGGTGCTGTGAAATGCAACTATGTACATACACATATGTATGTACATACTATACCACAATACTTTCTCTTGAATCTGGTCAAATTCTATTGAGTGGCTTTGAAAAGAAGCTGTCTCATGGTCTTCTTCATCTTTGCTAGCCAAGGTTCCGATAACCCTATCTACACCTTGGTATATCGAGCAGATATTTCTGTGCTTTGGGTCTGTGAATTTAATTGGATGCGGCGGCAAGCCATCGCATCCAATCAAAATTAAGTTCTTCAAATCTTAACACCATTTCAATGTGATCGAGACAAGGTAAGCACACAACTTCAATGGACTAATAAATAAGCACTTTTCCAATGCCGGTCCGTATCTGCACAAATACCTTTCACGCATGATCAAACTGCTATATCGGTGCTTTGTCATAGTGACATCTATTGGATTTTATGTGTTGCCTCTCTTAGTATGCAATGCCAACTAACCAGTAGTGTGGTGCATTGTACATCGGGCAATACTGGTGGTGGCAGTTGACCTGAAAATGATACATTGTACGTTTAACATCAAAAGTGTGACAATGTACAAGTGGGAAGCCATTACAGGTATATTTGCGTGAAAGGTATACAAAGGTTGGCTAGAAGAGATGGGTCTTCTTTTGCAATGGCATCTATATTTGAGCAGCCTCATACACTGTATGCATAAATCTGAAAAGTCTTCAAGACAGTATGCCTTCTGTCAAGTTTGGTCACACTGTATTTATTAGTTTTGTTGGACTTTTACGTTTTTAGCAACATCAATTTTTTTTAAATAATAATTTTTAGCACTAGACATATCTGAAGAGCTTCATTTGTACAAACCATTTAAAAGTCTACAGCCAAGATGATTTCTGTCCAATATGACTGAATTCTGCTCAGCGATTTTTTAAATATAAAGTCATAATGTACTCCTTCCAGATACAAGAAATTGATCTGATGTAGGACTGACATCATTTGCATAAATATGAACATCATTCATGCCCTACAACAAATTCATCATCTGATAGAGAACAGTCCTAGCACTAATGTTTTAATGCTGAGTGCCAAGCAAGTCAGCTGCTAGTACCACATCTATAAGTCTTTGGTATGACACGGCCAGGGTTTGAATCAGCGACCTCCTGCATCCGAGGCAAATGCTCTAACCACTTAAGACACCGGAGCAGTCAGTACAATTTAGTTCAATTGGTCTTATGGCCAGGTGAACTAAATATAACTCATCAACTTCTTCTGAAGAACAATTCTCAAATTTTATCACTCTAATGCACTGTTAACAATTTCAATGCAAAGGTTGAAAACTGTTCAATTATCTTATCCTGAATATAAAAGAGACAAAGTGTCATGACTGGAAAATAATTTGTGTCACTGATGATGAGAGAAGTATCCCCTGCCAAATTTTCTTTGGTCATCCCATGCATATGCCTGTATCATCCGCAACGTTGACTCATTATCCCCACACATCACATTTCTGTGGCAACTTGGAGTAAAAAATACTGATATTTTTGCACCATTCAGAAAAAAAAATATAAGGGTCATAATTGTCATCCAAACGGAGTTGAAATACACAGACCACAATCGTTCACAGTTCCACACCTAAGCATGCAGAAATCTGAAATTGCTGGAAATCATAGTAGTTGCAAAAAGTAGAGTGTAAATGAGGGTTTACCTTCATGAACATTAGGGTACTGAAATGCCCAATTTCACAAGCATGCTCTAAGTCTTATTCAGGGAAATTAGAGAACACTTTTTCTTTTGCCGATCAAATGGGCAATTCAAATCTGTGGATAGGCTGATATATTCAACTTATTAAAATAACTGAGAAAAAATTTATTATACTTAATATAGTCACTATCAGAGGGAGAAATCCACTTACAGAATGTTGGTGTCCCTGGTGGCCACATATTGTGCTGCAATTGTGGGACCCAGAGAAACAATTCATACACTTTGTTGTGCTAACGATCACAAGTAGAAGGTAGTATGGAACTGCAAAAATGCTGCCTTCATGACGTCCTCCAAAGAGGCAGCGACAATTCAGACCTCATGAACTTTTAACTTCATAAAAGAATAGTGTCTATTGGTAAGGGACTGAAGAACTGTTGACTGTGGAGAAATGCACTTGAGATAGTTGAGGCCGAAATATCAACTCAACCCTTAAGAAAAGGAAAAGACATTTCCTACCCTTATTTTTCCCTTTCAAGGCAAGAGCATAAAAGCCTATCTTAATCATCTCCAGCACAGATTTGACCGAGAGGAAAATCTGTGTAGGTAACGAATTTACACGAGGGTATTTTCAATGCGAAGGAAATATGAGAGGTTCAAATAGGCATTCTGATCATCGATGGAGATTGCCCCATCTGAGAGATGGATTGCATTCCAGACTGAGGATGCAAACCATCCTGAAATGTTCCTCCAGAAGAAACTTGCTTAACAAGAAAAGATCAATGATGATTTGAAATTCCATCTTTTCTTAGTGATCTGAAAGATCTGGGCATATAATGTGTGAGACTGAATGCTCAGAGGCCTCTCAACCGCCCTTCCTGCGTGGGAGACTGAATGCTCCGGGGCCTCTCAACCGTTCTTCCTGCAAAAAAGTGTCAACCTCTTCTTTTCATTTCACCAGACTGGACTGGTGAAAAAAAATGGATGTTCTTCTTTGAAAGGGTTCTTCCCAAAACAAGAGTCAGTAACTCTAGCAACATGAAAGATCCCTTCCAATATCGGTGAGGCTTGACCAAGCCACTTTAAGGTGGCCTATTTGGACAGAGAGGAAACAAAATTATTCCATGGATCCTGAATACTCATCTGTGTATATTGTGACCTGAAGGCAAAAGTCTTTGAAGACATCCAGCTGGAAATCACAAAAGAGGTCATATGCCACACTTATTCAGAATTTACCACCTGTGCTTGCAGAAACTGTGAAAATACACTTACGAGTCCAAATCTGAAATCCATGAGTCATGAGAACATCATGGAGAAAAAATACACTTTTCAAACTCATTTACCATCACTGTCAATCACATAAAACATCAAGGAGTCTTGTTTATTACACAAACAACAATACTGGAAGGTAAAATATTGAAAGGACACCAAAATGAAATTTGAACATCTCATATTACTTAGAAATGCAATATTTATAAATGACCACAGAACAATATTTGGCATTACTAATACTGAATTAGGACATGTTTCACTAGAATCACATATCAATTTTCTTCCACACATCCCTAAATTTCTCTGTGCATTCTTAAGTATTTTCACTGTGTTTCATACTACCATTTTTAGTTTCACAGCCTGCAGCAGTATCTTGCTGATCTTTCCCTTTGAATGAAGACAGACAAAATATTCCTCTGGGCCATGATATTTATATGTCATACTTAAATATGACAATCAAAGTTTATAGAATGCAATATTACAACATCAACAACTGAACAATGTACACACTGTAACAGTAACATCAGAAATTATCAAAAAGGATATAATGCACTTAAAGCAAATACAGTGAATCAACCTAAAAACATCAATTAACACAAAATTTTGAAAACATCATAAGATCATCAAAACATGGATGCTGTTCTTAGCGAAACGAATTCTCTTTAATTTCTGTCTGTCATTTTTAATTTCTACTCATCACAGCTGATTTACTATCATATGTGATAAAGTGGTGTTAAATTCCAATTATCTTAATTACTGTCACTCAAACAATTTGTTTATCTTCTCAAAACAAAAGATCAAGTTGAGAATTATTGGACAACCCCATGTGACTTATTACTTCTCATGAGAACAATGCTGTTGATTAGCTGGTCAAGCAGACGCATTGGTATGGTCATTCAAAACTGCAAAGTTCAAAGGTTATTATATGGTACTGATTATAGTATTTGAAGATCATGGCAAAATTTTCAAAAGTCAGACTGATGCATATGGCAAAATGCACACATGTAAGTTTTGGATCAAACATGAAAATCACAAATCAAAATCTCAGGTGTACAAGTCAAAAGGAATCCCTGACCTCTTCAGCAGAATGTGAATATGTGTGTTGTCTCATTAGCAAAATCAGAAGTATAAGGCACAGAGGAGAGGCATAAAACACTTTAGATGCTAATGAACAACAACAATACTTATCCAATGAGTGTGGAGAACATTGATAGAGCAATTGGACATTAGTTGACATCATCTGGTCCTGGAGGTCTTTTCTGGAAAATTGAATTTGAGTCATTGCTAGCATACCTGCCATAACATGTAGAATCATTCAAAAAACACGATTTTGGACTCCCAGACCCCCCAACATACATACATACATACATACATACATACATACATACATACATACACACATACATTTTATTCCTAGAAACAAGGATACCTTGTGGTGTAAAACTGCATCAGATATAGTTCTATCAATGCCACTGTTATGGTCGTCATGAACAACTCAGTTCTAACTAGGATTTGCTCAGAAAATCCAGCTGGGTTGTTTCGACAACAGTAGCATCTAGTCTTTAGCGAGTGCACAGACGAACACTAAGCAGACCTGCATTACCTTCAAACCCCCTACTGAACTAAAGCAGCAATGACTGCAGCAAAGTATGTATTTTGCCATCAGATGGATTTTAATGACAGATACTTGATGCTTTTTATTAAACGTCAGCATGGTTGTGATTATGTGAGTGTTTATGTGTATGGCATACATATTTAACAATGCTAAGTCTATTTCCTTGTAAGTGTATTAAATGCATGGCAAACAAAAAAAATGAAAAGTATACTTTTTTAAATTCAGATCTGAATTCCCGATCATTTTGAAAAGATGGATTATTCTCAATCGTACATCGCTATCACTTTTTGGGGTCACATGCACCGACACCCCTGGGAACCGCACAGCAACCTTTTTGAGTCTCAAGAAAAACAAAACAAAACAACACTGTCAGGGAACATGGCAGGTACAGGCCAATGATTTTAAGTCATTTGCTCTGTGCCTGTGCCTGAAATATATTTTCTCCCGGCAGTGCACTACAATCAATTAAGTCAAAGGAAAACTTAACATTTAAAAGAATTACAAGACTGATTTCCTTGAAATACGGCATATTTTACCTACAAAATCTATTTTTTTACAACCTAATGCCACAGAAGAGAGCTTATATAAACCTCGTAACATGCTGATACTTGATTTCAAAATCTATTACTTTTGCATACAACGCTGAGGGGTGTGACAGTCCAATCTCTGAGAGAGAATTCACAGATGGTTTGTAAAACACCATATAAAAGTAGAAAATTAAGGAGTAACCGTTTTTCCCTAAAATAAATCTTCCAGATTCGATTGCACACGAAATCAAAATCTCGAAAGTTTTAACTTAGAAACGAAACTTTAATTCATTCGGGTGACTATTAATCGTTACTCGTAGGCCCAAAATGGGTAGCGCAGCATGAGTCTGGCCTACAAATGATTCTGCAGGAACCACCGGTAGCGCATCTGTAATGACCGGTGGGGAGTTTCAATCTTTCAGTCGCTGCAACATTAATTTCAGTAACGCCATGGTGTACGGAAATATATAAAAGCAAATCTCTGCAATCAACTGCTTTGTAAATGATAATGTCTTACCCTTTAAAGTGCCCAGTTGCTGTTCTAATGTGTTTTCGTTAGGCACACCCTCGTTTTGAAGCTGAGATAGCGTAAATGAGACTGACGTCACGACCGGAAATTAAACTCTTGCTTACCCCAGCAGGTACTACGCGCTACAATCCTGATTAACACGAATGATTTAATTCATGATTGTTTGCGTGGTGTATAAGGGAACATCAAAATACAACAGACACACCGAAAAGGCTTTTCATTTCACCCCAACAATAACAGAGGTATCTGTGTCGATGATACTTTCAATATTATTGTTACCAATATTTCAAAGCATTATTGAGAAGGGCGAAACTGAATCACTGATAACAAAAGCGAAAAAAAAAAAAAGATCAAACGAGATTCTGTAGTAAACAATGTTTGTTTTCGCACTCGAGCAATGGTTCAGACTTATATAAATACAAAAATGGGGTCAGGTTTATTGATTGTTTTAGTCTTTTCCGAGGTTTTCGGCTCTTTTAATCATGTAACATTACTGAACTGCTTGACTAACAAAGGTATCGATGGAAAGTTGTTTTTAAGATGTTATTGTCTGGTTGTAAAAGTTCGTTGAACATATGAAAGGCAGTATGCTGAATTTTTACTGTAATATTGGTATCAGTCTATGCTGCGTTTTAACCCTTCTTGTGTTTAATATGTTCATAAATGATTTGGCCTAAGACTTTATAAAAAATGGTCACAATGGTATCTTCAGTGCACAAGAAATATCTCATATTATTGCTCCGCCATATATTGATGACTTTAAAATTGTGCTGATGGAGTCATCCTTTTAAAAATTCAGACTAATATCGTGGAGATATTCTGGGAAAATAATCGAATGCGTGTAAATTAAGATTTTAAACAATAATAGTTAATGTATTCATCAATAGTTGATTTTTATGAGTAAGGGAAAGTGGTATTATAAAGGTAAACAATTCCAGACAGTATGGGATATAACTTTATAGACATAAACAAATAAACAAATACACAAACATAACACCAACACAAACACACTACGGGCAAGGGAAAGTTGAATATAGGTTGGGTTTGTATTATGTGCATTAGCGTACGTTTGTATGTGTGTGTTTGTATGTGTTTGCTTTCTTCCCTTAGCAAAAGACTTATTCCTTAACAAAAAAGTGTATGTGTGTGTGTTTGTATGTTTGTGTGCATTAGCGTACGTTTGTATGTGTGTGTGTGTGTGTGTTTGTGTGTATGTGTGTGTTTGTTTTCTTCCCTTAGCAAAAAATTATCCCTTAACAAAAAAGTTTGTATGTGTGTGTGTGTGTGTTTGTATGTGTTTGTGTGCATTAGCGTACGTTTGTATGTGTGTGTGTATGCATGTGTTTGTTTTCTTCCCTTAACAAAATGTTTATCCCTTAGCAAAAACGTGTGTGTGTCTGTATGTGTTTTTGTATGCACGCGTTCGTTGTGCGTGTGTGTATTTTGTTTGTGTGCGCTTATATTTGTATGTGTTGGTGTGTTTGTTTTTTCTCTTAAAAAAACCAAACAAAAAATTGTCCTTGCTCAATGTGTTTGTTTTGTGTGAATGTGGAGTAGTGTGACTATAACCAATAACTCTTTTTCTGAGGTGATTGTAGGTAATGGTGTGTTTTCTAGAAAAAAAAATCCTTCTACACAACGTATTGATAGTAAATAACGTGAATTTTGTTAGTATGACTGTGTTGTTTTGTATAAAAATTTATTTTAGATTAGCACTCTCATCACTATGGATTGTTTGGTAGGTGATTCTGTATCTATAAAGTTATATGATCCGCCCCACCAGGGATTATAGATTTTTTTCCCGTTGTCACTGTTTTGCCCGATTGAGGTCAGCCCCTTGCAACATTGTTGCCAATGTCCAGTACCGTGACGTCACCCCATCTTTTTCATTCCTATTGTCACTATACAGACCCAATATACTATATATAAAAGCTATAACTCTTGGCGGGGCAGGACATAGAACTTGATAGAATGCTTGACGGAGCGGGACATATAACTTTATAGAACGCCTGGCGGAGCGGGACAGAGAACTTTATATAACACCTGGCGGACATTGTTGCCAATGTCCAGTACCGTGACGTCACCTCACCTGTTCCATTCCTATTGTCCCTATACAAACCCAACTTTTCCTTGTCCATATACAGGCCCAATATTTTTTGTCGCTATAGGCCTACAGGCGCAATATTCTTTTGTCGCTAGACTGGCCCAATATTTTTTGTTGCTATATAGGCCCAATATATCCCCATGTTAAATTCCCATTGTCGCTATACAGTCCCAATCCATTGTCTCTATACATCCCAATGTTCAATTCTCCTTGTCCCTATACAGACCCAATCCATTCAATTTCCCTTGTCCGTATACGGACCCAACCTATGTTCAACTTTCCCTTGTCCGTTGTTGTAGGGTTTAACGCCATTTTTCAGCACAAGATAGGTTATACATGGCGGCCAGTATAACTGGTGGAGGAAGAACCCTGGAAAATCCCGGGAAGAACCACCGATCCATGAGAAACTACTGGCAAGCTTTCTCACGTACCCACGTTAGCCGAGCCTAAGACTTGAACCCACGCAGACAGGTGAGATGGCAGTGATCCGTAACAGTGAGCTCTTTAGACCACTCGGCCACTCGGGGCCCTCCCTTGTCCGTATACAGAGCCAATCCATTCAATTCCCTTGTCTGTATACAGGTTCAGCCTATGTTAAATTCCCATTATCCCTATTTTTTATATAAAATTCCCATGTTAATTCCCATTGTCCCTAAGGAAGTGACACAGGCCTTTTTTGACTGGATTTTCCATTGTCCGTAAACAGGCCCAACCTATGTTAAATTCCCATTGTCCCTATTTTTTTTATATGTATAAAATTCCCATGTTAAATTCCCAATGTCCCTAAAGTGAAGCAGGGGGTTTTGTAATGGTAATTCACATTGTCCGTATGAACCTTGTACGTATAGTTGTCCAGGTTTTTTTGTAATGGTAATTACCATTGTCCGTATAGTGACCCAATATTCCCCATGTTAAATTCCAATTATCATTAATCACAACCTAGACCTTCTTGACTGGGATTTCCATTGTCCCTAAACAGTCCCAACCTATGTTCAAGTTTCCCTTGTCCGTGTACAGTCCCAATATTCCCCATGTTAAATTCCCATTCCGTAAAAGTTCCCAGGGGGTTCTTGACTGGATTTCCGATTGTCCGTATTACTACTTACGTAATGGTTTTTTTTCACCATCCAAGACGTACATACTCCATCTTACCAGGAGGAGAATGTGGAAGATTACCTCTTCGTTTTTCTTATTGTTATAATTGTTTTAAGGACTGGATAATAACCTGTATCCGAGGCAATGTTATACTATACTGACAGAAATGTTATATTATACTAATAGCAATGTTATATTAAGACTGAATAAAAATAGATGAATCAGGTAAATTCAAATGGGTCATGAAAGTAAAAGGCATTATTTAGATATGGATTTGGCACACACATGATACATGAGATAAAAATGTATTTTTACTGAACTTCAGACAAAGCCATAAAGAAAACGTTCTTTCAGAAGAAAAAAAATGACATATGGCACATCACTGTAATCACTTTTATGACCAGTTTCTCTGTCCAGTTTTATATAACCATTGATTTACCTACCGATCTATTCAATAAATTTGTCAGACTCTGATGTTAATCCCGTAGTTTTGACATAGTATCAGCGTAAAGGTATGTTATGTTACGAAAGTCAGATAAAAGATGAATATTATTTTCATTGCAATGCTCATTTGATACGGATCTTGGAAACGTGTTGATACCAGGATCTTTTCAAAGACAAAAACACCTATATGATGAAATATTTTGTTATTGCATGAAGTCTTGAAAACAAGTCATAATAACTCAACATGCACAATATGTATTGTCAGCATTCTGCGGAAAAGAGTAAGTGGACATATGACTGTATTGTGAACATAATTAAATAATACTTATTCACACCATGTTTCTTACATCCATATGTGATATGAGAAATATTTTTGTTATTCCGGTTATTTCTGACTACATACCTTTATATTCGTTGGTCAAGTATTTATTTATTTTAATTAATCACATTAGTTTAATTTAATTTTAATTGTAATTTTAATCATACTAATTTTAGAATAATATGATGCTCTACACTACTGAAATACTGTTGCCATTATACCGTGACTAATAAACTATTGTCATTGTCTTTATAAAAAGCACAAAAGATAATATCTTTCCGAGGCAAGTGAATAGAGTGCATTACTCTGGGGACACCTAGGGCGCAGAGCCGACAAAGGGGGGGGGGCAACCGGGGATACATCCCCGGGGACCGGGCCCATAAGGGGACCCGGACCAAACAACACTTTTTAATTTAATACAAGAAAAAATTTGTTTGAACAAGAACTAGGAGAGGCCCGGGTGTTTCTTACCCCAGGGCCCGTGATCGCTCTCCACAGCCCTGCTAGGGCGGATTACGCTAGTATAGTACCTTTCTCAGCGAGTCGCCAAGGCGACCAACCGCCAGTGTAGTATGTTTCTCAGGAACTCGCCAGGGTGCTTAACCGCCAGTACATTGCCTTGAGCAGGGACACACAAGAGCGGCCAACCGCCAGTCATGTGGGAATATTACCCCCACCCAAAAAAAATTGGCGAAATGGGCCATCACAACTTCTTGCAAACGAATGTTTTGTTTAATTAGTTATTTTTTTAAATGTTACATTTTTTTGTTACATATTTTCAGAGAACGGATAGAGAATATGCTAGCTAACTTTAACGTTTCATATTTTACAAGCACGCACGAGCATTCAGTATCATATGCGTTCACTGAGGATTTCCGTTCATTCCATTTCCATCCAGTCACAGTGAAGGACTGGGGGTGGGGGTGAATGAGGTGTTGAATTTAGCTAGTATTTACTGGTTAGGTCTAAAAACGAGCTGGGTATTATTTTTAACCATTGTAATGTGTTTTTAAATGCCATCCATTCCAAAATATGCTTAAGACAGCAGTTCTACAATAAAATCGGAATGCACAATACTAATTTTGTATCATCTATTAATTGCTGTTTGGTTTAGTATCGAACATGTAATTTAGTGCTAAGGAGTAAAGTGACATGTCCATGACGATACCACTGTATGCTAAACTGGCTGGTGGTCGGCTTCGAAACCCACCCTTTCAAGCGCGGGACCGGCACGCTAACCAGTAAACACTAAACCACCAGGGTTTGTGTGCTTCCAGATGAGGTCTGTTACAACATGGAGGCGGGCGCATCGGGAGAATTCTAAATCATAGGGCGCGCAGGCAAGTACGTATTAATAAGGCCATATTACCGAGAGATGAAGCTATCATGCAGTGTTAACAGCATTTTATCACCTAGGTTTTGGCAGAACCAGACAAAAATCTAATCATATCAGCGTGATATTTTTCTGACGAATGAAGCTTATTCAGGTTATGGTGGTGTTCTTTTATGATATTTGAGTGGCTTAGATTTGTTGGGGTGGGGTGGGGTGGGGTGGCATATTTTCCAGCTCATTTGCTTGTTTGTTGTTTCTGTGTTCAAATTTCGGCCTCTGACAAGCCTTCCTAACATTAATACACAACAATTCGCTTCCCTCCTCCCATCGATTTCTCATATGTTTTAGATCTTTGTTTAATGTGTTGCAGAACTTCAAAAGAAAACTATTGCTGAAAGCAGTTCAACAGTGTACGTCTGAGTTAGATAGAAACAGGTCTAAGAGGACTCTTTAAGAAACAATGGCCATTTGAATTATAAAATATTTACTGTGGTTACTTATGTATGTTTGGAAATAGTATACCAGATTGTAATTAGAACATTACTGAAATTCCGGGGACTTACATTCAAACTAAAACAGTACATTGTGTAACACTGCGTTTATCAGAGTGCGTAGAATAAAATTCCCAAAACAGTAATAGGAACAATACAGACATAACTCCAAAACGCATGTAACCCAAGGAATTTATTTTCTATTTTTTATGTTTAGAATTTGGTGAAGAAACTACATATATGCATGCCAAATCTCGATTTTTCCTCTTCTAAATGACTTTAAAAGGCGTGAAATTTAAAATACAGGATATTTTTCGATTTGATCTATGTCACGTGTTCTTAGCAAAATTGTTCTATCCAATATGATGACTGATTCAAAACCAATTAGGTTAAGAGCGTGATATGATTATTTGACGTTTGTGCACGCTCTTCTATAATAAACTAAATTTTATTTCACTAATTTTTTGACGAAGATAAAATTTATTACATGATCAGTTGATGAATACATTAAATACTTTTTAAATAAGGAGGATTTGAAGAAAGGTCAGTTGTCATTATTACCGGACGTTGCGAATAAAATAATTAAGATAACAAAATTATAAAAGGAAATGCAATCAAAGGCACGAAATAATCATGATCTATATCCCTTTAGCAACGTATTCTGTATTCTTGCATGGTTTGAAACGTTTCAGATGCACAACAAATATAATTATGACTTTTCCATTAAATATTGATCAAACTATTTAATATTAAACAGGAATAACAATCCGAAATTTTTTTGTCTATCTGCGACAATGTCGCTGCGGATTTAACAACTGTGACCTTGACCTCTGACCTTTTGATGACTCCATTCCTCTCCTATTATGTGATAAATATGATAACAGAATATATATATCCCCTTCATGTGTATTTTGCCAAGTGACGATGACATCAACCATCTGGATTTTTCATCCGGAATGATAAGCTTTGTATACTGGTGAATCGGGTTAGAAATATAACGCCTATCCAAAGACACGCAGTATAACTTCTTTCCACACAGAATATAACAAACGTACCATCTTTACATTGTCGAATATAAGTTGATCACGTCAAATAAAAACTTGTACTTCCAAATCTAAAAGCTATAACCAGTCACCCACCTAAACTGTGAATAATTGCTTCC
>JAECUM010033521.1:0-16067 GCA_016617855.1 Megalonaias nervosa
CGCTACCAACACAAAAAATAACTGATCCTCCAATATGTGGTTGTGAAACCCTCGCTGTGCTTGATGCTGTATCAAAATCAACAGCGCCACCTCATAAAGTCGTGCACGCGTTCACTACACTACGTCATAACACTTAAACAGATATCAGTAAATATAATGGTAGATATTTATGGAAGATCTACTCACAAAGATCAGAAGGTTGATTTATCTAAATATGCAACTCTTGATCAGCTCAGAAATGAAATCGATGATTTATTAAATATCACAAGTGTGGCTCAAAATGAAGTCGTCGTTTTCAGGACAAACAAGGACGATTAAAAACGAGTAACATACAACTACTAGATGTACTTGTACGAATTCCCAACGCGGTTGTTAATAATATCGTTACTTTCACTGATCAAGGTAAAATACAGGATTCCGGTAAATCGGTTAACGATTATGTTAAGAAAACTTGTGATGTATTTACTGGTGACATTATTATGTCAGGAAGAAAAATTACGTATCTTGGAGATCCAACCTCGGATACAGACGCAGCAACAAAAAAATACGTCGATGATCAAGAATCCAAGTACGTGTCAGTGCGCGGTGGTATAATGCGTGCATTTCTCGACATGAATAATAATGGTATTAATAATCGCAGAACACCAGAAACAGATTTTGACGCCGCAACGAAGAAATACGTCGACGATAAGGAAATTCCAATAACGACTTCGTTAACGACAATCAATGATGGAATTAATGCATTTAGAACTGATTTTACCAATCACGTGCAAACGTTTCTAAATTTCCGTAGAAATATAAACAGATCTATTAACGAATTTTTTGGAAATCCACCAGTCGTTGACATAAAACTTACCGACATTAACACGAAAATCAACGATATTGTTAGTGGAATTCCTGATATCATTGAAAAAAACGAATCTTATTAAAATTCCTCACAAGCAGATCTTCAACGTAGTATACACAGTAGCATCAGGATTAGGAGTATGGACACTGCAAGATAATAATCTCAAACACACCGCAGAAGTCACTGGTGTATACAGACTGTCCGTATTTAGTAGTGCAAAATTCAGTATATTTACTACATTTCCATGGCGTTATTCAATCGATACTTTTTCTGGAGTTGTATCCGTCATAATAAATAAAGATGCGGAAGAAACATTTCTGCTGGAGGCATCTGATAAAAAATTAACCAGAGCACTATACTGGTGGTGCTTGGAATTTGTATGTGAAACTCCTCAATTAGTTACCTAGATAAATATAATGAATCAAGAGTCATTTATCGACGTTCAACGTCACAGATACACTCAAGTATGTGAGTGTCAAACCAAACTAAAAAATATCATCGACGATTACACGATAAAGGTAAAAAAATATCGGCGACGTATGGTTGTTATTGATATAATGGTATACTCGGTTTCTGCTGTTATTGCTGGAACTGGATTATTACTATCAACAATAACGATGACAGCGCCTGCAGTTGTAACAATTATAGTTTCAACGGCAACAACATGCGCAGGTATTTTCAGTATTATCGCTAAGAAAATATCTACGTGTACAAATGATAAACTAAACGAGTACATAATGAAATTGCACACAGCAACATCATCTTATTCTAAACTATCATCGTATCTTTCGGCGTACCTCAGCGATGGTAAAATATCCGATGAGGAGTTCGCAACGATAATGGAAACCTATCATGAGGCATTCAAAGTGGATTCTAATGATAAAGTGGAGGGTTGAATTTCCGCTCTATTAAATACGGAGTATTTTAAATAATGTCATCGTTAGAATTATTACAGCAGATCGTAGCTAATACAACGCCGTCAAAAACTACTATGATATCATTAAGTTCAACCAATCCTGAATTTAGCGTTAACTTTCCAACTGCAATTCCAGCAAAGGAAATTGCATTAGCGCAGCTTCGAGTTTATCATAGTTGGCCAAATATCAGGTCAAAACCGTTTGGTGGATCACCAGCAAATAATTCACTGGTATTTGCGAATAAGAATAAACCGGATGGAAGTCCTGATTGGCAAGTTGTTGGAATTACAACGGGTAGTTATCAAATAGACCAGATTAATGATGAGTTCCAACGCAGAATTAAATCTATCACAGGGAAAGAATCTAAAATAGCGATCACTGTTTACGAACCAACACTATCAGCGGTTATTGAAATAAATTCTCCTGATTACATCGTAGATATTTATCAAAGTTCTATTAGATCTGTGTTAGGATGGCCTGAAGTCGCACCGGTTTATAATGGAGTTTCAGAACCAACTAAAAATGAATTTAAAACGAGTGAAGAAAAATTCATTAAAAATCCAGAATATCGAGGAAAAAATCCATGGAGATATATAAAATTTGGATTTTCAAACGACGATAGATATTACTTTACTGATTTCGACGGTAAAAGGATCCCCAAGATGATTATATCAGTATTTACTACTATCAGGACGCCAAAGGAGCGGGATATTGTTGATGAAGAATTTATTAAAGAATTTTTAGATATTCTTAAACCTGAATACGATAAAACGTTTAATGATTTAAGAAATTTACTTATTTCATTATCACAACATTATGATGATAACGTAAAGCAGCAAATAATCGAGTCAATAAAACACTTAAATGGTATCTTATTCGATTTATACATCGCCAATCGAAGTATTATAAACATTGCGACAACACTCAATAGTTATTACACAGCTCCAGAATATAAGCAAATATTTCTTGATCATTATAAAATAACAGAAAAAGACTTACAAACATTTATTATACCAAATCTAAATAACGCTAAAATGAAAAAATCACTTGACGATCTTATTGAAGAATATTATCCGGGAGTAATTGAATCATGGAGAAAAATAGCCCCACCACCGGTTATACTAAAACATAATAACAACCCTTTTGGTGCCGGACGTCATATATCGCCAGGTATTGTAAACATAACAACAACAATTGCAGTCAATCTGGTATGCGATGTTATTGAAGGTAGCTATCAGGTAGATTTTTCTAAGTCTAACCAGGCCCAGCAAGGGTACATATTATACAGTTTTAGTCCATTAGCCCCACCAGGTTGGTTAATTGTATCAGAGCCAATTAACCCCGTGTACCTGCGAGTTCATAATCCGTTATTATCAAGGATACACTTTAAACTTACAGACCAAAACAATCGCATTCTGGAAGCAAGAAATGAAGAACTAAATATAAATCTGTATGTACGCTCATAGAGCGTTATCATAACAAAAAAAATATCCGGGTGCATGGTGCTTGTCTATGATACATAATGGTTGGTATACAATACATCATAGTATATACTTGTAAATATATATAACCTTACCGGCGGTCTCATTCATCGGCAACTTTCCCTATGTGGCAACCAGTAACTGACAAAATAATAATACTGTATTCTTTGTTTACATAAAATCCGCGCACAAGATTTCTCATAGTGCACACAGGTAATCGAAATCTATTGTCTAGAAGGCTGTGGCTGCATAATTATGCTCTTATTGATTATTCCATAACGGCTGTGTATCTGTGACCGATTACTGCGTAAAGTTATTTTAAGAATACGCTATGACTAAATCAATCTTCTTGGTAACGGCTTACGCATAGACTCAGTGTTAATGCAGAATTATATATATTTTTTTGAAACTAGAAATATAAAATCCAATTTTACACAGAAAACTGTGGTTTTTGTTAAGAACACTGTAGTTTTTAGGAAATAGGTTATTGGTAAACACATATTAACTTTTTCAGTATATATTTATAACAAGGTCCGATAGCTCAATTGATAGCGCGTAGAAACTCTCATCCGGGGGGTCATGGTTCGAAACCCGAGAAAGACAAATTGTCTGCGGGAGGCGATTTTAGGCCAAGATTTATAATCTATTGGGCGCTCCAGCCCCCCCCCCCGTCTTCAGAGTACACCAATCCACTACGTCAACACGTGGTGGATTCACTTTTGTGAATCACCCATCGGTTGATCATTATGGGTTGGTGTGCTGGCGTGAAGACGGCATTTCATCATATCATATCATCATCATATCATCATCATCATATCATCTCATCAAAAATATACAGCGGGGGGTGATATGAGGTCGTGACCTTGTGACTTCACTAAAGGGGTACTCCACACAAGGGCCATTCCAAAAGACACAATCGCAAAACTAAAAATAAACCTAATGAGATTCCAGGTCACAAAGACCAATCAGCCTTTGAGTTTCTAGAGTTTCGGTTACGGATATTTAGGAATTCTTGTAAGGCAATAAACAGAATCTGGTTGGTCACTAAAATAAGACCTACACGTGTATAAACAACCCTCTGAGTTTCTAGAGTTTAGGTTACGGATATTTAGGAATTCTTTTGGGGGTAAACAAATAACACGTACAGACAGCCCTCTGAGCCTCTAAAGTTTCGGTTTCGGATATTTAGGGGTTCTCTTGGGGGTAAATGTCTAAACAAAGAACCTCATTAGGTTTATCTGATAAAACTATGGAATGGTAGATCGAATATCACCTCGCGCTGTATATTTTTGTTTATTTTTATATTAAATATACACTCATTATATAATGAATTTTGAAAATATCAATGTCATTGTTTCTGCGATTAAAAAATTACAACATAACGGTATCAATGTATCTGACAATCTTAATGCTGAAAAGATTCTATGTGATTTTGACTCATTGCAACAACGAAAGAACGAGAACAGATTCACGCTATCTGCTGATTTTAAATTCATGAAAGTTATCCAGCAAGGAATGTTAAAGTCACTGGCAACTGTCACTGATGATCAGGTAAAGTTGTTTGTGTCTCTCTCAAACGCTATTGACAAAATCAAGCTAGAATTATCTCATGGATACGAACAGAAAAAGGTTATGAACTTTCGTATAAGACAGTTAAGAGAGCATTGTGAAAATACGAGTGAAAATGACAGCGATAATGATGGACCATTGACTGTGATAATAGCTAAACAAAATCCTTGGGAAAACTAACATACTCTGCTTAGTATAATGCAACCTACACATATTGACAAGTATATTGTATCACAGAACCAACCATTATATTTCCGTAGGTATCATAGACAAGTACAATATTGCCCGTGCTCGTTGTGCAAAGTTTTTCGTTGAGTTTGCTAGTTTTCGTTGGGTCAAAACCCCAGGAAGGTTAACGGGAATTAACATTAGATTTTAAATTTGTTGATCAAAAACTGGTTTTTTCCAGTTCTTTTGCTCGTATTGTGTAGATTTTTGCTAGCGAATTACGATAAAAATCCGGAAAAAACCGGTTTTTCATCGATAAATTTAAAACCTAATCGTAATTCCCGTTAACCTTCCTGGGGGTTTGACCTTCAGAATTTGTCAAAATCTGACTGATTTTCACTGATTTTTGGTCATTTTTCATGCAAAAAACGAGATTTTCGAACACAAAACGCGGTTTTCAGAACAAAATCAACGAAATAAAAAAAATTAAATAAAATTATTTTTATTTGCAGTACTTGAGATCCAAATTCACTGAAATGTTTTTACAGTCAAAGGTATGGACAATGAGGGTAGCTTTTGACATTAACTCGTATCTAGTATAAGCGGACAACTACGATATTTATCATTATGCTTGACGGAGCGCTTAATCATTTGGTAACATTAAAAATACGGTAGACTAAACGTATTGAAATCTTATGTTTTGTGCAAATCTTTTGGAAAAGGAAGATTTCTGTATATTTTCTGCCACGTGTTGTACCGATTGTGGTACTATGTCAAAGTATTTACAGGCAGAATTAATTGATTCAAAACTAATTTCTTCCCCAGTCTCTGTATTTACGGATTTAATAGCTCTCTTTCCGTATAATTTACACCTTCCTGTGTTTCCGGATTTACAATTTTGACTCTGTGTAGTAATTCGTAGATTTCCAAGTGAATTGTCAAGTTTATCGCCGTTAATGTGATCCACCACATAGCCATCTTTGATCAGGCCAAAATAACAAAATGAGATAAATATCTTTTTTTCTTGCCATTAGTAGTAAATCTAAGATAACCAGTATTATCAATACTACCGACTGGTTTTTTCAATCTGCAGTTTCTAATCACACCTTCTCGAGATGCTTCATAATTGGTAATGATTGGATGTGACACAAACTCATTTTGCTCCATTTATATATATAATACTATTTGTTTAAATCATTGTTTTGAAAATCTAGCGAGATAATCTTCTTCGGTTTTTATAGGAGAGTCAGTGTTATATTTTTTATCGTAATATCGTTTCAGCTCTCAGTACTTTTTACCACCGCATTGCGCACACAGTTGAGTTTTTCCTCTGACTCCAGCACTATACACCACACACGGTTTTGGTCCTAAACTCCCGTTCCTGACGCATTGCATATGATAGCTGCAGTATTCATTCACGCATGATCTGTTACACGGAGATTTATAACCGATTTTTAACCAGTGGCAATGATTTGGTTGAATCATATACAAAAGATTAAAGTTCAATTAAATATATATTTTGCCCTAATTATAATATGGAAGAATTATCCGTGATTGAATCCTACGCAACCAGATTCGATCTTGACAGACTACCTGAGTATAAATTTAGTATTTTGATGCAAGATCTAGCTTTAACGAATGCGGATATAACTAAACGTATCCGTGAGGCCAAGAAGGAATTTCTTGACGATGGTGCAGTTCATACATGGTCAACATTCAGAGTTGGAAACGTTTCTAATACGATGAATGACAAACGAGGAAGAGTAATCATTAACCACCTTGATAATCAAAAATATTTTATTTTAATAAAATTTATTGTAAATACAGAAGAAGATATTTGGATTATTCGTGACAAGCGCGATCCCGTCCGCGTGCAGTCAGGAAATAATATCTTCTTGAGTAATAAATCCAAACCAGGAATACTAACTGGTATAGATAAACCGTATTATGAGCGATCGTACCCTGTAACTGCGGTTGTCTATGGAATATTTCCGCTGAATAATAAACCTGATGTTGGAGATCTCAAACCGATGAAATTGTCAAGGATAAACTGCGTAGCTGAGCGAGTTACAGAACACTTTACAAACGCGATACGTGGTAATGGTTTAACGGATTTAAGACGTAAAAAAAAAATGCATGGGCAGAGTCGGTTAAAGATACCGGAGCGTCTATCAGCGACGTTGCTGAGCTAGAGAAGAAATTAAGATTTCCAATAGCAGTAAAAACATTAACCGGAGAGATTTTGTACAAACCGAAATATATAAAAATGGAGCTCCGATAGATATTATTGATCATAACGCGCACGCATGGACTGCTGCAGTAACAATATTTCCACGAGATAGAACGGTTAAATTTTATGACGGTGATATCTTTGATTTTATTAAAAAATATTAGTAAAATCGATCCTGTTTCTGTTTGGTTATTTCAGAGTTCGGAATATGATCATTACGATCAATTTGTACGACCTAACGGTGATATTTATCGTACAGAATCTCTCCATGAGGAAATGGAACATCTTGCACTGAAATATGCCTCTGATGATGTCATAGTTAGACGATTATTGAATAACTGTTTTACTGTTCCGTCAGTCGCTGCTCATTTCGCTCAGGAGAAAAATTCATGGAAAACGACACGATTGGAATTTCTTGAAGATATCAAGAAAAGTTGTATAGAATATGGGCACGGTGGATTATGGAACACCAAATACGATTACAACGACGTTATCTCGGTTGATATGATAGCGTGTTATCCTGGGAGTTTTCTTGGATATGGAGCATGTTCTAAATACTTTAAGAGATTCGGACATCCTACACATGACATGACCAGGGTTGTAATAAATGGATCCTTACCAGATTTTGACTTAACAGGATTTGCTCACATAGAATCATTCGAGTTTAGAGAAGATCTCCATCCGATTACTTATATTTGGTTCGGAAGACATTTTTCAGAAAAATGTTGGGTTCCAATAGTACTATTGCGATATATGCTTGATGCTGGATTTTTAATGTCGTTGAGAATAACTGAAGCGATTATATCGTATAGTTCACAGAAGCAAGTTTGGTTACCAGAACCGGACAGATTTAATATCGATGATGCCAGGAAAGAATTCCCTGATATTGATGAAGATCATGTCATTAAAATAAGTAAATGCAAGAACGAGTACGATGAAAAACTTGCAAAAGATCTTGGTAGAAAGATAATCGGTAAGTTCACTCAAGGTGGTTCATACGATTATAAACGACATTGTACAAGATTGATTATGGACGATGCTGAACCAGATTTTATAATCGCTGATACAACGGAGAAAAATATATTTATAAACCGATGTAATGCTTATTTATCAGATGGAACAAAACTAGGTACCATTGTGAGCTATCTTGATGGCGACTCACCACAATTTACTCATTTAAGATCTTCGATGTTAGCTTATGTTTCGATAAATCTATTGTCGATGATAAATAGATTTCCTCGTTACGCTGTTAGAGTTGCTACGGATTCATTTTATATACACAAAAAATATAAAGATTTATTAAAACTCGGTAATGGTGAATGGGGGGCGTGGAGGATAAAACAAGAAAATATACTTAGTTATTCTGAATCTGCCGATGTTGAAATTAAGGAAATATATTACAGAAATAATAATCAAACATCAAAGTCATCTGCACCATCTGTGTACGATCTTGTATCTAGACATAAGACCGTTTATCTTAATGGGTGTGGTGGTTCAGGTAAAACAACTCATGCGATTAATTTATTTATGAATAATAGTTCAGATATAATTGTTTTAACAACTACACATAAACTTGCTAGAGAAATAAAAGAACAAGGAGTAAAATCATGTACATATCATAGTTTCTTTAGATGGTGCGGAGATACCTGGACTCCTGAACGAATGGGTGAAAAATATATACCTAAGTATATTATATGGGACGAGGTAGACACAGTACCGTTAGAGATATTAAAAATATTCCTTGAATGGTTATTGACAAAGAATACTGCTGTGATAATGTGTGGCGATCATGGTCAACCACCACCCTTTGTTGGACATTCTCCACATGAATGGCTGAAGAATAATGTAGATTATTATGAAGAAATAAATGATGACTATAGAGCTATTGATGAACCGCTGAAAGAACTTAAAAGATTAATCAGACTACAGCCAGATAAAATACAATGTGAGATAATGCGTAAAGTAATTCCAGAGACAACTATGAATGATTTTTGGATTTTATGGAGACCTGCTGATTTGATAGTCGCAAGTAGAAAGATAGTTCGTGATGAACTGCAAAAGAAATTATTTACGTTACATAAAGAAAAGTTTCCGGATCTACCCGTACCTTTGTGTTATCGCCCAGCAGATACTCGACGACAAAATATTGAAGTTGAAATACCAGGTGCCTTGGTTCCACCAAGGGTACAAAATCTTGTCTTGAATGATATCGTGTTGGTTGCTGTTGATGTTGTTGAGAGCGCGTTGAACATGGATAAATCGCCATGGACGTTAGGATACGCTATAACAATTCACTCGTCGCAGGGATTAACTATAACTGATACTAGAATCTGGATTGTAGATGATCGTATTGAATGGTCGAATTTAGTCTATCTCGCCGTATCTCGAGTCAGGAGAATATCGCAACTGCGTAGGGTTATTGTAGATTACGTAATAACTGAAGAAATCACTAACAATGTCGATATCAATAAAACATTAGTCAGCTATAAGCAGTTTGACAAAAAAAAAAATAAGCGTGACTTTGATCTTGATGCTGAATTTATTATAACACTAAGACAACAACAGAATAATCATTGCGCAAGTTGCAACTGTAATATGTCATGGCAGTGTTTTAATCCAAGACAATTTACCGTAGACAGAATTAATAGTGATTTCGGACATACACGTGATAATGTGATGCTGACCTGTCTTGAGTGTAATCGACGTCAAGGCTCTGGACGTTTACAAAATTGAGCTTGGGGGTAATTGCGTATCCTCAGGAATTACTTGTAATTGTTCACGTACAAATCCACGTTGAGGGGCTGTAGAATCTAGTCTGTAGATTGGAGGTCTACCAGTGGATCTTACCACGCTAGAAATTTTATGTGTAGTGACGCTCCAGATAGGATCGGTTGCTTTTTTTTTACCACCTTCAAGTTCGCCAGGTTCATATAAATATCTTACAGTTACATTACCTAATACTGGTTGAGAGAAAGATTCACGTTTTCCGTAGTTACGGGGTATATATTTTTTTTTTTGATCGCATTAGAAGGTTTCATGGAAGTTGCACGAGTAATTTCATTATTCAACGCAACTATCACACTCGGTAATCTTGCAACCCATTCACGAGATCTATCCTTAAAGTCAGCGGATATTTCCCTTGCATATTGGTATCCAAATAACCGCTCAGCAAGTGTTCTATTAAATCGTTCAGCGATTGCCTGATCACGATGAATTTCAGTATGTCCTCGTCTGATTTTAACGTTATGTTTCTTCATCAACGATGATACTACTCCAAGAAATTCTTTACCAGGATCAACTTGTAATAATCGTGGCCATCGTAGACCACCACGTTGATAAATGCGTTCAAACGCAGATGCAACTTCAGATGCTGTCTTTGTTGATAATGGCTCCGCTTCTTTGTATCTACTCGCAACATCAACGACAGTTAACGCATATCTATACGTGTATTGACGTCTACGTGTTTTAATGGTATCGTGTGGTAAAAATAAAATATCTGCATGATGAACTTCATTAGGAACGCTAACATCAAAATGCGCGTACTGAATTCTTTTAGGTGGACTCAGGAAGATTTGCCATATTGCCTGTCGTGCTAACCATGATGCAGCAACATCACGTGAAACTTTTGCTGCTTCGGCGAGTTTACTAATCGCTGCTTTACCTCTCCAATACCCTCTCGAGGAATAATAAACAGATTCCATTATGATAGTTATATAATTTAATTGCCAGCCCCTAGCACTAGTTTACCTTTCATAGCAGTTTTTACTAGAAAACTAGCGAATTTATCTCTGAGAGATTTATTAGGTATAGAATTTAATGCGTGAATCAATTTCACATCTGCGAGATGTCGTTGTTGCAAATCTTTACTTTTATACGCGACATCTTACTGGATACTCTCCTGGTTTTGGTTGATCTCGTTCGTCAAGTCGGATATCAAGTCGAGTTCCTGGACCACAATAATTATATCCGGGTAAATGTTTCTCACCAGGGTATTTAGCCCATGGAGTCCCTGGTAATTTTTCTAATAAAGCAGCGATATCACCACCTGTCTTTGTTGGAATAAATTTATATTTCTTGGTGCCACATTTCACACACTTACCTGTAAGTGCGCGTCTTTTATTTTTTGTTGTTATTGTCGTTAATTCAGTAGTAGGCGTAGGTGCTCTGCATCGAACACAATATAGACTCATATTACTTATTATATGGATATAATTGACTTTTCAGCGACACGAAAA
Organism: Megalonaias nervosa; assembly: GCA_016617855.1. Taxonomy (NCBI): domain Eukaryota; kingdom Metazoa; phylum Mollusca; class Bivalvia; order Unionida; family Unionidae; genus Megalonaias; species Megalonaias nervosa. The sequence continues at coordinate 11,448 of JAECUM010033521.1, forward strand.
CAAGAGCCAGTAAAACATCACCCGGCGCTACCAAATTCTATCAGAATGATTATAATAGGTCCGTCCGGAAGTGGGTAGACGCAATTACTACTTAATCTGATAATGAGATGGCTGAAGTGGGATAAATTGTATTTAATAGCGCCATCTGTAGATGATCAGCGATGTTACGAAGTACTTAAAGATTTTAATGAAAATGCAAAATTGTTGCATGAAGACAATGAAGTCATAGACTTTATTACTGATATTGATGAAGCGCCATCTGTAGATAATCTGGATGGATTCATTAATAACCTCGTGGTATACGATGATGTCATGCTGGACAAACAATCCAATCCAGCTCGGATATTTTCACGAGGCCGTCACAAAAACACAGACGTGATTTATGTTACACAGCGTTATACACAAATTCCAAAAGTGATCAGGGATAACTGTAACGTTTTAGTTGTGTTCAACGGAGTTGATAATCATACGCTGCAAAATATTTATTATACTTGATGTTCTGGGGACATGGATATGAACAAATTTAAAAATTTCTTTTCAAAAGCACAAGCTGCTCCCTTTGGTTTTGTAACAATAAATTTACATGATCCGAGGTCAAGATATCGTAACGGACTTGATACAATTTTTGGATAAAAACCATAGCAGCAGGAAGGGTGAACGACATACGCGTAGTGACCAGCACGTGAAAAAATCAGAAAAAATCTGGTCAATTAGAGAAGTTTTTACTGTTAAGGCAAAAACTTTTTTTTCAGCCTTCGTAGGAACCCTTAAATTTCAAAAATAAGGTCTCTAAAAAGTTGTAGGGTTCACCCTTCCTGCTGCTTTACATAATGCCCAAGTTAAAGAAACGTGCTACCTTTGATATCCATAATCTCTCGATCTGCTATCCTCCCTCGTGACATCGACTGCAAGAACTATAGCCCCTTAACAAGGACCAGGCCTGAACATGATTTAAGTCTGGACATAACACTAAAGTCTAGGATTCAGCGATACAACAACAACAACAACAACAGCAACAGCTAAATAATAATAATAATAATAATAATAATAATAATAATAATAATAATAATAATGATAATAATAATAACAATAATAATAACAATAATAATTCTTATAACTTATGCAACCGGACCAGGTTACATGCGTGTACTAGTATGATGCAGACTGTACTGAGCATCAGATACATTTAGACACAATGCAAAACTTTCCTTTATAAGAATACCATAAAATATATAATATAAAATATAACATAAAAACCTAACGCATTCTTCATGCCGTTTGAAAAAGAATCAAAAACCGATTCTGGAAACATTTAAAATGTTCAATAACCATGTTGAGTTGGAAAAAAGTATGTGCAATGGTGCCAGAGCTTCTCAAAATTATTTTGTTGCAAATTATGAGGTCGATCGAAATTTCAGGTTAATAGAAACAACCAACATTATAAAACAAAATGTGTAAAGTAGCTTAGGAGGAAATAGATAAGTTTCAGAAGGTTTTTAAAACTCTGAAAACTCTGGCAATATTTATGACATTTCGAGTGATTCTTTTCAAGGCAACAGCAAATACCACGGCCCCATTTATTTGATCTCAGATGCTTTCAGAAATGCCAACCATCAATTAAAAGAATAGCAATACAAATATGTCTGAAACTAATAAAGCGATTAGCCATTTTCCTCCCTTTACAGACACATATTTGCTTTTGTTTTAAATGAAGATTATTTACTTGAGTCGTTGCAACTGATATTCTTGGCAAAGAACAAGCTGGTCTTAGAGTTGGTACTCCATTGTGGATAATTTATTCAAAGCACCTTGGTATGCAAAAAGAGAGAGGAAACAAACGGCATAACAGACCTTGGTATGCACAAAGAGATAGGAAACAAACAGTATATCAGATGTTCAGTTTAATCATTATGCAAAAGTTTTTGACCGTGTTGAACATTATGATAACTTTTGACCGTAGACCATTATGATAAAGTGTTGGACCCACTGACTATTATGATAAAGAGTCTGACCGTATTGACTGGTATGAAAAAGCTTTAGACCGTATTGACTGTTATGAAAAAGCTTTTGACCGTATTGACCATTATGATATATGCAGGTGACTTGCTCGCTTTTGCCAGAACTGCTCTTCAGCTTCATGTACATTAAAAAGGAAAGAATAATATTAACATCTGGAAAATAATGATAAACTACGAGAGGACTAACGATTTATCTTTTGTTTCTGAAACGGAGATATTTGATTGTTTAGTAATAGCCTAAAAGAGGCACCATCTTCTTATATTTATCTTGGTTATATATTTGTTTCTAAATACTTGAGGTATATGTGTCAAAAACGGATGCAACACATACAGCATAACTCCGTATGGTCTTAAGTCAAGATTAAATATTTTTTAAATAAATTGGCTGCCAAAGTCTTTTCTAAATATTTGCCACTAAGATACAGCCAGTTTGAATTATGAGTAGGAGTGTTTGTTTGATTTACAAAGCAAATGATATAAAGAGGTTTTTGCGTCATTTCGTACATATGTGTTTGGTATTTTAAAATACACACCAAGTACTGTATCTTTGATGAATGAGGTAGAATGCTAATGACAGTAATACTGTGTAGTACAACACTTAATAACTAGTTCAAATTATTAAAACTGACCGATAATGGATGTCCAAAAGAAAGTCAGGATCTACACCTGATATGCAGAGAACACCGTGACAGTTTCTCAGATCAAGTCTACATTTGATGTGGAACGAACACCGTGACAGTTTCTCAGATCAAGTCTACATTTGATGTGGAACGAACACCGTGACAGTTTCTCAGATCAAGTCTACATTTGATGTGGAACGAACACCGTGACAGTTTCTCAGATCAAGTCTACATTTGATGTGGAACGAACACCGTGACAGTTTCTCAGATCAAGTCTACATTTGATGTGGAACGAACACCGTGACAGTTTCTCAGATCAAGTCTACATTTGATGTGGAACGAACACCGTGACAGTTTCTCAGATCAAGTCTACATTTGATGTGGAACGAACACCGTGACAGTTTCTCAGATCAAGTCTACATTTGATGTGGAACGAACACCGTGACAGTTTCTCAGATCAAGTCTACATTTGATGTGGAACGAACACCGTGACAGTTTCTCAGATCAAGTCTACATTTGATGTGGAACGAACACCGTGACAGTTTCTCAGATCAAGTCTACATTTGATGTGGAACGAACACCGTGACAGTTTCTCAGATCAAGTCAACATTTGATGTGGAACGAACGCCGTGACAGTTTCTCAGATCAAGTCTACATTTGATGTGGAACGAACGCCGTGACTGTTTGTCAGATCAAGTCACCAGCTGCTTTGGGGCGAATAATTTGACTTTGGTCAGATCAAGTCTCCAATTGATTTAGGGCGTATAATGCGACTGTTGGTAAGACCAAGTCTACAGATGATACGGGGCGAACGCCATGACTGTTTGTCAGATGAAGTCTACATTTGATATGTGGCGAATACCGTGACTGTTTGTCAGATCAAGTCCACATTTGATATGGGGTAAATACTGTGACTATTGGTCAGGTAAAGTCTCCAGTTGATTTGGAGCGAACACCATGACTGTTGTTCAGATCAAGCCTACGGTTGATATGGAGCGAACACTATGGCTGTTGTTCAGATCAAGCCTACAGTTGATATGGGGCGAACACCGTGACTGTTGGTCAGGTAAAGTCTACAGTTGATTTGGGGCGAATAATGCGAATGTAGGTAAATTCATGTTTACAGTTGATATGGAGCGAACACCGTGACTGTTGGTCAGATGAAGTCTACAGTTAATATGGGGCGAACGCCGTTTCTGTCTGTCAGATCAACTCTGTAGTTGATTTGGGGCGAACACCGTGAATGTTGTTCATATGAATTAAACGGTTGATATGGACAAACACCGTGACTGTTGGTCAGATTAAGTCTACGGTTGATATGGGGCGAACAACGTGACTGTTGGTCCGGTAAAGTCTATAGTTGAAATTGGTGCGAACCAGCGTGACTGGTGGTCACATTAAGTCTACTGTTTATATTTGGCGAACAGAATGACTGTTGGTCAGATCAAGTTAACAAGTCATTGTTTTCAAACGGAATGGGTGAAATATGGATAAATCAATGGGTGGATGATGTGAACTTAATTTCTCCTATATTAATACAACTAAATATTATCCTGAAAGAACTAAATGAAGCTTTAAACGCAGTGGATAGTATATAGTTATGCAAGAAGACCAGAAGGGACTTCACCTGTCAATATTATACAGATTGCATGTGGCCCACGAGGGTTGACAGAACAATTAAATAGAAACGTAGTATCTTCTAAACAAGCAACCCAACGTAATAAAACTTCATAAGTGTAATGATAACCATTATCATCTTCATCGTCATCGTAAATGTTGATGTTGATCTCGTTGTCATGGCTGTTATTAACAAAAACGCTGTTGTTGCTAAGTATCAAGCCCTGCATATTATATAAAAAATAAATGAGAAATGAAGAGGATTTTGTGAGAGTAAAGCTAATGTTAATTAACTTTCATCATCGTCACCATTATAGTCGTCGTTGGTGTTTTTGTTTATTATTATTATTATTATTATTATTATT
>JAECUM010033522.1:0-33387 GCA_016617855.1 Megalonaias nervosa
GAGAGAGAGAGAGAGAGAGAGAGAGAGAGAGAGAGAGAGAGAGAGAGAGAGAGAGAGAGACGCACTGTAAAATATGAAAAAATGACAAATTACCAGGCTTAGATGTTGTTCTGGACAGACCCGGGATATTTGTTTTGTTTGTAGCCCTAAATTATATATGTAAAGACAATAGTCTTATCAGTTGCACAAAAGCAAGGAGTTCTAAAGAAGGAAATCAAAATTTTGTCTAAAATGTAACCCATCTCTCTGAGTGTTGATCTAAACCAGTTCCTCACAGAATAAAATTGCATGACCACTGAAAATAAATGAACCATAATCAGGTTTTCCGAAGGGTCGATATATCTGGTTATTGCACACGTGTCGTTTTTGATTCAATTAAAAGAAGAGGAAGATGACATCCGAACACATTTTGAAAAAGCTTTTGATTCAATAGAATGGTTTTATTTTAAAAAAGAAGTCGTTAGAATTTTCTATTTTGGTCAATCTATCTTGAAATAGATTTGAAATTGTTTCAAACTTTCTGTAACGATATAGCTAGCTATGTGCTAAGGGACATTGCTCTCACTTTTCCCTATGTAGCGTGATTCCGACAGGGTAAACTTCTTTCGTCATATTTATTCACAATAGTCATAATGCGCTCTTTGAAAACAATCCATAATAATTGGTGTAAATGCCACCACCTCTGAACGCTGGATAAGTCAATATGCTGATGTTTTAGCTCTTTTATTAGCTGATGACGATACTTCCATTAACTGTACTTTAAATATATTAAATAACTTATCGTACTCTTCTGGATTGGTTGGGGTTGGGGTAATGGTGAATGTGCGTCAACTTTGACAGAACCCAGGTCAAATACTTTAGTGGCTGTGGTGAAGAGTTAAGAACAGCGAAGAAAATATTAGTTGGTATCAATATAGTCGTTTTAAGCTACTTTTAATTAGTTTTGATTTAAGCAAATGCAATACTACTGTAGTACATTATCAGAGAAAATTGAATTCATTAAGACATGACTTATTAATTGGTTCCTTAGAAACGTGTACATTGTTGGAAAATAAAATCGGTTAATTAAATGTTTAGCCTTGTCTATGTTTGTTCTCATTTCTATGTAACTTCCCGACCCTGCCAAGGAACTCATGCAAAACACTCAACAGTCTTTTTAAAAATATTCCTTTGGAGTAGAAAAGGTAACACAATTAAACGGAACATTAAATAACTATTAAAATGGCGAGCTAATGATGCCATAAAACAAATCTCTTTTTTTTTTGCAATGAACTTAAGATCACGTGGATTAAAAAAATAATTGATCCACTCATTCATTAAGTATGGAATTTTTTTTTTTTTTTTTTTTTTTTTTTTTATACAAATACAATATCTGGTTCAGAATCAACCAATCTTGCACGTAGTCCTCAAATAATATGATGTAAAAGCTTTATATGTACAAATAAAACTCTACAGTGTCTAACACGCTCAAACATTGCCCAGTTGTCCTAAAGCTGTAGAATCAAACGTTCAAAAATTGGAATGACGTTCAAGACTATAAAATTAAACACGTGATACCACAGTGAAGAGCTTTTTGGATGAGGTTGAAATTCTACAGACAATCAGACCAAACAATTGTCAGCTTTATATCTTGTTCCATGGTCTCTTTAGTGGGACGAGCGCACGGTCCAGCGGAGTAGGCACCGTTACTTGCGGCATGGATTCGATTCGAGTCAGGAACGAATTATAAATATCTGACGTCTTTGATTATACTGTTGTCATTGTACATAAATTTTGTTATAAATACAAGGATTGAGCAAATAATTTATAAGACGCTCTGTAAAGAAAAAGCTACGTAACTGTCTACAATAAGGTTAGCAGTTCTACTCAAAGTAACTTTTTCGAGGTTACACACTTCTTCCATCATGTGACCCCTATCCTAAATATGGGCAGCAATTAGTCTTGTGACAGCATTCGAAGAGACCCGGTTATTCCATCCGTTAGTTACTTTTTTTTTTTTTTTTTTTTTTTTTTTTTTTTTAATGATTTCCCGGTAACGATAATTTCAATTATGGAAAAAGCCACAAGTCGCAAACTAAATATGGGCTTTATGGTGGATGAGTTTAGGTTTTCAAGGTCAAGTTTTTGTAAGGGTTGCATTACAAACTTCCATATTTGTGCGGGAGGATTTATCTGATCCAATGAATCCACCCCATTAGTAGGTCTGGACTGTTTACGAATAGCCTCACATTATTTATATCTGACTATTGTGGTACAATAATGTAGATTCATTTTGGTATTCTCTGATACCATGTTGTTCAAAATTATTCCTCGTCGGTTGAAGAAAATAATATACATATTGAGAAACATGCTTATTTAGCTAAGGCGAACTTACGTATTTCCATAAACTGCTTCGTCTCATACATTCGCGTTCAAAGTAGTGTATCCAAGTTTCATTACATGTAACAATCTAATTTAAGAAATTATAACCTTATGCTTTGCACCTGTACAATAATTCCACGTTGAACTTTACCCTTAAATCTATTTGCTATGTATCAAGCATTGTTGGCACCCAACGGCACAAACCCTGCGCATTCCTAATTCCATACTCAGAATAGCCTCTGCACTTCAGTACGTAATAAAGAGGATACACAATCATGAAAAGAGACACCGAGTGTCCGAGTGGTCTGAAGCGCTCACCGTTACGGATCACTGCCATCTCACCTCTGTCTGCTTGGGTTAGAGTCTCGGACTCGGCCAATGTGGATATGTGAGAAAGCTTGCCGGTAGTTTCTCGTGGGTCGGAGGTTCTTTCCGGGGTTTTCCCAGATTCTTCCTCCACCATTTATACTGGCCGTCATTTATAGCCTATCTTGTGCTGAAAATGGCGTTAAACCCTGTAACAACAACAACAATCATGAAAAGGGTAGTAGTGCTGACATGTACACACAAATATCCGTGAAAAGGGAAAAATGGACATAAATATGCATGCAAAGGGTTAGGAGCACTTGCATGTACAGACCTCCACGAAAAGGCTATGAATGCAAACGCATACGTACATACTGTCAGCCAGAAATGTGTAGGAGAAATCACACACTGCATATTATAACATGCACGAGAGTACAAACGCTTGAACATTCTACATACAAATATCTATCTGGGTTTTAGTTCTGGTTGTGAAAGACACAGACACATTAAATATAGGTTTTGACAGTGACTGAGTAGCATCTTTTATTTCTGAGAAGACTTGGTGGCTCTGAAAAAGGCTGTTGGTTGTTGTCCTCGATCGGATCTTAGATATTGTCGATATCAAATACAACTCCTACTCCCTGGCAGGGCACACCTGTTTGTAGTCAGTCATCTGATTCCGTCTCCCAATGCTTAACTTGTTGGATCAAGGGCAGCTATCAGACAAGGCTTTTTAGGAAGACATCCCTAGTTGTTGTACACAGTGTGTGTATGTGTGTGTGTCTGGTTTGGACTTTTAACGTAGCTTTAACAATTTTTCAGTCATATCGCTACGATGTCTGCAGTGTAACAGGTTATAGCGATGTCTAGCACTGGGGCATCATGGCGCAGACATGTAGCATCATGTCCCACCCAGTCACTTTATCCTGACACTAGACCAACCAGTCCTAACACTAACCTCTTAATGCTGAGCGCCTAGCAAGACAGCTGCTAGTGCCATTTTCATAAGTCTTTGGTATGACTCGGCAGTACACAGTGAGGATAGAACAGAGGTCAGGAAGAATCACAATGACGTACGCGAAGCCATCCTTATTAGATGCTTCAAATAAATGATCGACAGAGAGAATGAAAGAGCATATCAAAATTCTTTTGTTGGTTAAAAAGCAATTAACACCATTTTTCAAAATCAGCATTTTTAAAATTAAACTCCACTCACTTACATATCAATCAAGAAAATAAAGAAGGAGAATTAGGGCTAGTCTCTTCATCTTCATGCAAATTTGATAAGCACCAATACATGTTAAACATGAACGTATTTACAAGGTTGACAACTTTAAGAAATTAGACAAGACTTCCAATGATGTAGTAAATTGTAAATTTTGCCACTATGGACACTACGTGTTTGAAGCAAATAAAACATATATCTATAATGATCACTAAATCACATTTCTAACTTAGCATTGTTTCTAGAGAAATCAAGATCAAAATATGTCAGTAAATATTTTAATGGGAATCCAAGATTGCGTTGATGAAGAAAATAAAACAATATAGTCCATGTACCATCGAATCCGATCCCTGTAATCGCATATTATTGAATTTAGTTGATATTGCATTTCTTCTCATAATGTCTCTGTTATTGTCATCCAGAGAAGGTCAACCATAGGAATCAAGATATTCCTCATTGAGATTGTCGGGTAAATAACCATTACCCCATGGATTTCAAGGCGATGACTGTAGCTCGTGCTGATAACATAAGCTCGAACGTCTTTTGATTTTTCGATGAGAAAGTTCGTCTTTACGAAGCACTGTGGACTCCAGAAAGTTATTTGCCACAAAATAAAATATATCACGTATTTTAAGAAGGGAAGAAATTTGTTGTTGTTGATGTTGTTGTTTTTTTTTCTTTTTTGTTTTTTTTTAAACCAGTATTGGTCCTGAATTATTTCTTAGAAAAATCAATTCATCCTTCAACCATGCGTTATGAGCATTGTCCTTTGGGAACTTGCTTTTTATCGTTGTTTTCTTTTTGTTGTTCTTCATGTTGATTATTATTAAAATATGAGGGTTGTAGTTGTTTTTCGCTTGCAAAATTTTGGTGGGTCTTATTTGATATCAGAACCCGTCCTGATAAACTGTTGTGCAATAACATGATAGGTTGTAATTTCACTTAAGGTTCAGATATCGCAACTATGGTTATATGCTCAAATAAGAGATCTTATAAATATGCAGTATTAGTATATTTGTTATTTGATTCATACATACTTACCTATTATTTGCATGAGCTGTCTAATGTGTCACCCTACGACAAGGCAGTAAAATATTACTAATACCGAACCTAATGCGAATAAACTTGTAGTGTGGATGCGTCTTGGGAAAGGTGTGTTCTGCACACTCAACTACCATGCTTTGACTTCTTTCCATGGTTGATCCAACAATATTTACATAGTTGTACGATTTTAATACGAATGCTACTACTACTGGAATAGTAGCAGAATAGCAAATTGAGACCGAGTTGACCGAGGACGTTGCCAAATTCCTGAACTAGTTTTAGATTCCTCGTGACTTTTTCCGGCTGGTAGTTTTTGCACTCGCGTACATTTGCGATCGAAAAACCCACATGGGCCTCCGATACAAGCATCTAAGACCGCGCTTATCGATATTGGTTCTCAACTCGCGCGTACGACTCCTTCGAGAAGTGGAGCTTTCATGTACAGGACCTCCACAAGAGGCGGGACTCGAGCAAACTTTATGTTCCAGCTTGGCTGGCCAAATATGCATACTTAAAGTATACCTCTAGTTTTTCCTTGATTTAGTTTTGGATTTCACATAATAGTTTTCTTTCAACCGTTTGCCTCCTTTTGATCACTGTTGATCCACAAGATGTACTTTAATTTTTACAGTAAAGCGTTTGGCTACTGCAGAGACCACTGCAAGCATTAAGAACTAACTTAATGGCTCTAAAATATTACCTTGGGTTTAGCTATTTTTAAATCCAGGTTGTTGATCTCTTTTGTCGATATCAGATTTAATTACATCAAACATCGCTGACCTCATTTTATCAGTTATGGCGATGTATATCTTTCTAGTCGATGCCAGATGTTTGTCTCTTACAGCTGGGCAATACCTAAAAGCATCTCATATCTGACATAATTTGGTTGAGATGATTCTATATATTTCTTGCACTTCTTTTGCAGGAATAGAACCATGCAGCTTTTGTATTTACGCAATGATTTGCGGCAGAAGGTCTGCTTTCGTCTTTGCATTTTATATAATTTGTATCGTTTTAGAAAAAATTACTCTGTTGGGGGAAGCGAAGCTTTCCGCGGACATTTTACCAGACGACTTTATCTGTGCGCAGAGTCGTCGGTGGTTTTCCATTTAAAACAGCATCATCTCGAAGTCCGCCGTGATTATAGTTTTATGTTCGATGGTCACCGAGTCTAACTTGCCAGTTGTGCAGAAATTGCTTTGGGCGACCGCCAGAAATTCCGAATAGACAAGTATTCACGAATGTACCTGTAATGAAAAGATTTACCAGCCCCGTCCCCCCACCGATCACTATTAATATGGGTCCGACAACAATTCTGATTGGCGTGCCTATGATAGTTGCGGTATTCGCAATTCCCGACATACGAAGGCCAACTGTATGTGCCGCGGTGAGTCCGCAAATAACATTCACGATAGCACATTTTGTATTTCGCAAGTAAAAATGTATATTTTTTTTGCGATTTTATTTCGTAGCTGTTGTTCCACATCGATTATTTGCTCCTCACGGTAGTTTTGAGGGTCCATCACGGGTCTTCTATTAATATTGTCACCGTGAAGTATCATTCCTTGACAGGCGGGTCTTGCACTGGTGCCAGACACACACGCATAAGCACAAGCACTTTCATTCAATTATTTTTCTACACTGGTAAAACCGTCATGCAATTATAGAAAATATCTTCCTGGGAAATATTTAAGTCTTCGGTGATTTCGCGTTCCGGAGGATTGCCAGCCATCACGTTCATTTAGAAACATATCAATTACGCCTTTGCTTTCTGCCTCTAGCCATCGTTTTCGTGCAAGAACTGCTACAATGGCAAGAGCGTCTTTGGAGAATATCAGTAGATCTTTCTTTGCCTTGCTGAGTCAATATTGGTTAGGCATACTGTTGGTAACTATAGCCGGTGTGGATTCGTCGATGAATCTCACGTCATCGTTATAGAGACAGTCTTCTGATGATTTTACGGCCGACGGTGATGTATCCTTTTGCCAAGCATATTCACCCGGTAACGTTATGATTCCAAGCTGGCGTCGATTTGGTAGTGGCACATTAGGGTAGTCCCAATGATCGGTTCTATCTGGCGCTCGTGAAGATTATATTCGAGTGTATATCATTGTCTTGGAACGCTGTTCTCATACATATATTCATCGACAAATGGAATAAAATTGCTATCGTTGTCAGCATTTCCTTTCAATTGGTAAAATACCCCGTCGGTAAATTCAGCACAACCGTCATCCTGTGGCTCCTCACAGTCCGTAAAGATGCTGAGTCCTTCGAAATTAATTTCATCTCCGGTTTCCAACGATCCGATATTGAATATGTGAAAAATCCTATAGCAATATCCTTTTTTGCAATACTGATGTACCATCAAACCGCTTGCCGATTATCACCATTGTTATTGTATCCCACCTGCCTCTAGTTCCGGTTAAGATGAACAAGAACGATCCCGACTCTTGCACCTTTAAGATATGAAGTTAGATAAAGTAAAGCCATCCCCATTAGTAATGAAAACAAGTTGACCATTTGCTACGCCGTAAGAGTTTTCCTCATTCTCTTTGGTCAATATTACCTTAACTGTGCTTCATTAAGTTACTACGCGTATTAATAAAGGTAAGGCTGATACCACTTAGGCGGTCTTTGCATTTACATATTCTTTGATCACAGTGTTAGCATCGTTGACGTAATTTTTGATAAATTACACACACACACACACACACACACACACACACACACACACACACACACCAGAATCTTTGATTCCATGGTTCGAGTTTATCAATTATTCGCATTGTAAATTGTTTAGCGATTGGTGCAGACCGAGAGGCCAGGCCAGCAAGAACGTTTGGCTCTCCTGCAAACAATCCCTAGACGACATCACCAGGACCATTTCCGTGATATGTCGAGTACACGGGTTTTCTCCTGTTGACAACACGCACGGGCATTACATGAATACGTACGATTGTCATTGTATTTAATGTCAGGTCGATCTCCAATGTGCAATTGTATCGTTAGAATCTCCCCATGCAGGTACAACACGTGATCTTCCTGGTGTACAAGGGCGACACAAACTTTCGTCAACCGAGGATTGCTGCATGGAAGATATACGGGTGCCTAAGGAGTAATCTATAACATCATGTTCCACATTTGGGGCGAATCCAAATAATACGTGACCATGCGACGCAAAACTTTATGAGCCTGAGCAGTAATTGCCACTCATAGCGTCACAGGTCAGATTAACCTGAACAGTTGAGGTGATCATGACAACGTCTGACACAATATGGTATTCAGACATTCCAGATCCTGCGCGTTTGTTCGCAGTAATCTCATTAATATCTCTTGGTCAAACAAGAACCGTTCTCAATTATGATTGTGCGATGTCCAACGCAGATTTAATCGAGATGACATTGCTAAACGTGGGCTCGTGTAAGTGTGTGAAAATTTAAGAGGTTTGCCGATCATCAGCAACATACTCCCTCGGATAACATCATTGACTGACTCCATCCCGTACGTGCCAAGGGGAGTTCAAGAAAGTCGCAGGCTGCGTCATCGTCCTCTGAGATCCTGAGCGAGTTATTCGCGTCAAGACTTCCGAACGGTCGTGATCGGATATTACTTCAACTGCGAAAAACTCTCAACGGGCAAACATTCTCCTTTGCTGATACCTTTAACGCCAACTTTTCCGAATGCAGTCTCTCAGAGGACTGTATCTCGAGCTGTCTTCTACACGTCGTCTCTTGCCATTGGCTTATCACACCTCTACCGATATATCCACAGAACCCAATTTATAGATGCTACATTGTCGGAGTGTTTGTTACGTAGTTGCGTTACGTACTTTTACAATCGTCCTTGGAGAATAAGCGGCAGATTTTACCACATCCTTCTTGATCTGTTGGTGGCCTAAGTTGTAAAACTGTTCAAGCCGGGATAGTTTTGACGTACGCTGGGTGATTGTGGGGGATGTGCCTCTTACAGATCTTGTTGGGCTCCCGCAATCAGCTCTGGCAAGCGTTCAATGACTTGGGCTGTCCTGACAATCGCACACGGTTTCACTTCAGCTCCCATCATCTCAGCATTAGTTTCCTCAACTGTCTCCACTTGTTCCACGGTTTTGCGCGTTGATTTGTCCAGTGGTGCAAACGCTTGCTCAAAACCAATGGAGAGTCTTCCTTGTGTTTGTAGTGTAACAGTTTATAGTGATGTCTAGCACTGCGGCGTGTAGCGAGGCAAACATAACGTTGACACGTTGTCGGATACCAATGTAACCACGAAGAAGTTTCAATCGATCCTGGGCAGCTTTGCGAAGCGGTCAATATGTATAGGTTATTGACTAAGTGTTGAAAAATATTCGCTGCGAGTGCATGTGGCAAAGGATACCCGAGCTTGCGAGCTTGAGGGCATCCTATTCCACATGAACGAGGGACCAATATGTTTCAATACTCAGTCAATAACTTTTTTTTTTTTTAGTATATACTTAATAGTAAGCATATTAATCGTTCTGTTATATTAAAAGGCACCGGCCACACTCCAACATTTCTCTGTTTACATCATATTTGCATTACATGATTAAAAATAGTTATACTCGCACAAAAAGAACAAATAAATATTAAATGTAAAGAAGAAATAATAATTTAATTACTCGAAAAAGACACATACAACGCTATTACTTCCCCTTAGCTATGATTTCCCACCTATAGAGGACGCCAACCGGAAATGACGTACATTTATCCCAACAAGTCTAAGTACATGCTTCTTGTTGTCGAAAAATAAAACAGTATAAACTATGGATATGGAACATTTAGATGAAACTGCTGAAAACTAATTTACTGTTCAGCCTTATATCGATACGCGTGCGCGACGCATTAGATCGTGTCGCTTTGAAAACTGGTCCATTGTTTCAATTTATTTTGAAAATTCCAGTTACAACTGAATGAATGTTGGCTTCTCTATGTCGGCCGACTTTATTGAAAAAAGAAATTGGCACACTTAAAAGAATCCAAAGGAACCAAACTTGGCTTCCTTATGTCGGCTGACTTCTTAAGAAAAAATCGGCACACATAAAAGATATCAAAGTCAGTTTGCGGGGTTGGTTTGCTTTGTAATAAAATAATCTTTGTATTTGATATCCTGTCGGTAAGTTTAAGCAAGGAGTTTATTGCTCGCTGCCGGTTGTGTTTATCCATCACCCGGGCTTCTATTTGTTTGCCATATGTAATCATAATTGATGTTTGCAGGGCAAATAGTATACATAACAATAACTTGCTTTAATAACACTTTTTTAACCCATATTAGCGAAAAGATTTGCGCTCACAGTGAATTTATTTTAAAATAATGATTTTTATTTGCGAGATACAGTCGTATAGTTTACCTGAATACAATACAATCTTGGTCAGTTTGCACCTTGTAACTTGTCATGCGTGAATGGCAGGTGCCTTCAAGTAATCGGGTGATATTTTCGTCTCTTTTGCAATTTTGTTATTTGACATAAGCGATACACACTACAGCAAGGATGCATACGCAAGTCGGCATCCGCTACATATACGGAGTTTGTGGATATATTTTTTTCTTTAATGAATTTCGCATGATGAAAAAGAAGGAATAAATGACAACAATGCAAGGTTAGTTTCTTTCATTTTATTTTCAAATAAGTGTATGTTTATCAATTTTTTTTGTACGGTGCTTATTTGTATGGAATAATGGAGCAAGTATGATTGACGATATTCACTAGTAATGACAAGCTTTTAATTTACGCGCGCACACACTAAGACAACTTGAAAAATAAAAACAATAAAATTAACTGGTAAGAGCTTCATATTGCAGCAACTAGACACTGACAAAATGCTCAACATTATTCTCTCTCTCTCTCTCTCTCTCTCTCTCTCTCTCTCTCTCTCTCTCTGTAATCGAGTGTATATTATATGCAGCAGTGTTACAACGTGAAGCCTAAAACTGAATATATTTGTTATAATATCTCAAGTATCCTACCCTTAGAAAAATGTATACGTATTCTGTAGACTATTATCTGTTAAGTATTATTGTTTTATAAATCAGTATTGATAATTTGACCAGAAGACTTATATTGAGAATGTCGTTGTGCAGATGCATATATTTTTTAGCATTAAAAAATGTATATAAATATTTTAATCAGAACGAGCAAGATGTGTCAGTTTGTGTTTTCTCTCATATATATTGTTACAAGCCAGGGGTCTTTGCTTGACCGAGCGGTGTCAAACCCTGGCGCGATTCCCGCTAGAAGTCATATGTTTACCCCAAATTTCCAAAGACTTCTATACAACTTTAGTTGTAAGTTAGGAAGCCAGACGTGTCCATTCTATACATAAATTTTACTCTAATCAATGTAAAACCACAGATTTCCCAATTTGCCAAATATCTATCAACCGCACGTTTGCATAGTTTCCCTTCATCACTTTCCGTACCGTCAGCAGTTCACGCCGTAGAAACTCTACAACTATCCCCTAACTCAGGGAACTATTTTAACTACGCCACCTTAGACCAGTCAATCATGGTTTCAAGGCACATTACGCCAATACAACTACATCACATTTGCCACCATGGCGACATAAACGGTATCTGCAGAGTCCCTTCTTGTTTATCCCATTGTGTAATTTACCGGTTTCCTACCGTAAATACTGCCACTGCAGTCACAACACCAAGGTACATTACTAGATTTTATTAGGGACTACATTATGACAGGGACAGTCATGCGGTTTGGGTCTGAATTCACTACTAATTGACCATGGCATCTTGGAAACTCACTAATACTTTCTCTCCGTGACGTTTGCTCCTAGTAATTGGCTAATTATTTCGGGCTAAGGAATATTTCCATTGCACCGAATCCCAGTAATCAAACAAGTAAAATCACACAAATCTAAGAATTCCTTAAACGGGGCGTTATCACCAAATGCGCATCTCCAAAATTTATTACAATATGTACGTTACGAAGTATGATTATTTGCTTTTAAAGAATATCAAGATAGCTTGTTTAAATTTAGGTTTTTTCCTAAAACCTACTCCTAAAACTTATCTTACATAGTATCTACTTGTTGTTTGAAGAAAAGAACTTGTTCAAACTATTGTTAAGTTGGGCCAAATTATCTTTGGGCCAAATTGACTATAATCCGGCATAAATAACACAACTTTCCCATCCCCTCACCCTATTCGATCCCACAGCCTGAATCCACTTCTTTTTTTCTTCTTCTGGTAAACAGGGTCCTTTAAAGAAATTATACAACTGAAGCAATAAAATTATTTTGTTTTGTTTCATATTTTGTATGATGTTCAATTTATGAATGAAACCTCAGCACCGCGCATTAATATGCACTGTTTTAATACTATGAAGGCGCACGTCAGTCGTGAACAAAACTTAGCATGCATAAGATAACTGAATGTTATGTAGCCAAAGATAAACAACGAAATATTCATACATATGGCGGGAGGGGGGTAGATTTGAAACAGTAGTGTGCATCAGGATTGAAGAATGTTTCTTCTGCTCATATACACTTTGTTTAGAGTTGAATGCCGTGATGGATGAAAAATTGTTTTGTCATGTGAACTGCAAGATTTTATTTGGTAACTCCCCGGTTTTTGAGAGTGTGGTAACTGTTGTTTTCCTGACCGAATGATTCGTGAATCTATTCTGAATTCCCGCATTTTCATCAGCAACCTTCATCAAAGTTCCCACGGTATTGTGTCCCACTGATCTTAGTAATACCTCAAAATAAGGATTGATGTTCATTTTGAAGTTGCTTTGTTTCACGAGATTCCAAGTACGGCATAAACAATATTATTCTGAGTGACTATAAGTGCACCGTTTACGTGAATCAGAACATACTCATGAACCTGCGATTGATACATTGCATCAAAGGTTATTGTGACGTGCTCTCTCTCTCTCTCTCTCTCTCTCTCTCTCTCTCTCTCCATTTATTTCTTCCAATTTTAAGTCTTTGGATTCTGGTGGTGGCTACAGGAGGTATTTTTTAAAATTTCATTTTAGATGAGAACTATATCTAGCCGTCACACTTGCAAATAGAAATTAAAATCTCACTAAGATAGTCCTTCAACAGGTGTGGATGAGTATTTTCTATTGTCCTAGACTATCTCTTCACATCCCATAACTATCGTTGAACATTTGATTTTACATCTTGTTTCCTCGCCGCTTTGGTATTGTGCCTTTTTCTGATTTTCAATGAAATTTTCCGCGTCACCTGGATTCATGTGTAGATTTCTTGCCTCCACTTTTATTTCTTCCTCAAACGGTCGAAGAAGCAATACGTTGGAAACGTCAAGAGTTTGGACGCAGTCAGCATTCATTGCCAATTTTATTTCGACGCAGACAAAACTAGTTGTTCGAACGCTGGCACGTAATTACCATATAAGACAGCAATAAATATTTTTACTTAACTCCGGTCAATACCGCTGGGTATTGACCCGTAGCAACAATGTTAAACTAATATGAAGTATATAATAAACTCTGCTATAACATCGCTAGCAGTTTTCCGTTTTTGACATTGTATACAATTATCGTTGTTATCAAATTAAATTGTTTAAACCCAGGTGATACTTGAACGGCCCATCAGTCAAATCAATCGTGTGGAAACTATGTGGGTCTCGGGCAAACTCTCCGAACACATATCGAAACTGATCCCATGGCTGGTCGACGGCACACCACAACTTGATAAATTGAATGTTACAATTTGTTCCTGATTGCTCTGGGTCACATAAAAACACATATGTGTTCTTGTGCTGGCCTTGAGAAAATATTCTCGCTCGATTATCAGACCGGTCGAACATCACATCGTCGTACACGGGAAGATTATTGTATTCTGGGTCTTGGTCATCAATCGCAGGGGCTTCATTGATCTTTATAAAGAATTAAATTGTGGACCAAGTAGAAGTCTTCGATGATGCAAGCGCTTCCGTGATATCATTAAGTACATCATAACACGGTAGATCTTCCACGGATGGCGCAATCACGTAAATCCGGTCCCACGTAAACCATCTCATGATTAGATCCAATAACAATTGAAGTTTCTCAGATCCGGCTGGGCTAATGATCAGCGCTAACCGATTTTGGAAACACGAAACCGGTTTGATCGGAAATTTGCTTAGGCGTCCTAGACTTCACCGTTGCAGAGAATTCAATCACAGTGAAATATTTTCTCTTTCGTGATGTCAATTTTTTTATAACTTATCGTCATGCCTTCATATTGTGTGCAGTGCCGCATTAAAATACAAATGTAACTCCGATTGTAACGCGTCTTAAAAAAGTCGTGGTGGCGGTGATATCTTCGCTAAACTAACGAAACTACTTGGTGTACCGTGGAGTCAATACACTAGCGAAAAGCATATCCCTGGATGCAACTACAGATACATACAGATGCAACTACACACACACACACACACACACACACACACACACACACACATATATATATATATATATATATATATATATATATATATATATATATATCGTCATTTTTATTCATGGTTGTAAATTGCATAGAATACTTTTTGTTATAAATTGTGTACGTGATTGGAATCTGTTAAGAACGCAAATTGCGTAGGATCTATAAATAGATGTTTACGTACGTGTTAACAATTAGTAATAATAATCTAAATTAATAAGATTTAAAATCGCGCATTTGGCGTAGTTTTTCAGTGACTTATGGGATATTTCGAGAATAATTCTGTGGTTTCCCATTGGTTGCGTGAGGTCATGTGAATATGCTTAAAATTCGTAAAAATTCAATAGTGTATGTTGTCATGTGGGGTCTATTGCGATGTAAAGTCTCATTATATGGTGTATAAAAGGAGAAAATTAAGCAGTCAGTCTCATTCCGATTTCTTGAGTCATTCACACTTTTTGTGTTCCTGATGTAAGTGTGCAGACGTATTTTATGTTGTACTTGAATATATTTCGAGAGAAAATACATTTGTTTGAACTGTTCAGTGGTGATAGAAAATGTTCATTATTTGGACAATAATATTATTCTGGAACTGTTATAAAGCATTCGCAGGAGTTCTGAACAACGCCATCCTGACAACGTCACGGTTCTTGGAGGACCATTATATTTCCAGTATTGACATTTATAAGGGATTTTTCATTCATTTAGGACTTTCATAGACCTTTATAAGAACTAGCTTGGATTCACTTTATTATATTGCAAGTTCTTCTCACATCTTTCATTTATCACCTTAATGATTAAGTTGTTTCTTAAATTTTACAAAACTTGTTATTGTTGCTTCTTTTCTGTTACTTAAGTTTGTGACCATAGAATCGTAATACTACTCTGGACCTGGGATACGGCTGGACTAAAATAACCGACCAGCGCCCGGAGAATAACCTGTAAAACCGCGTCGATGCTGTATATTACCTACATGATCTCGCGTATCAAGCATCAGATGATCTTGGTGCATGCGAGCGCTCTGATTTGGATCCCATTCATGACTTGAGTGCAGTCAGTCTTACTAGGAGAAAGAGTCGCCAGATGGATTGCTATGGGAGGCGCGAAGGCCAAGATTGCATTTGGAGGCAAAGCACATTGATATACTACATTCTCCACAGTAATTGGAAGGGGAATGACCGTTGAAAAGTCAGTGAGTACGGCGTGGCTAGCGTGACTTGCCAACCATGCGTTGTGGTCGATTTACCTACTCGTGCAAAGGAACATTTCCTGTGGATGGTTTGAAGTGATTGCTGCCCAATGAATAACTTCAGGCGGATGTTCTATTTCTCTCATATCATCGGGTACGGACGCTTGCATATTAATATGAACTGACGTCCAAAGATTCAATTAGTGTCTCAGATGCTTTCAAACATGTGTAAGCACGTGGGCCGTTAACCTAGGAGCGACTTCAGTAGATCTATCCAGGCAAGGACATTCTCAGAGCCTTTGCTCCATTGTTGATAATTTATCATGTGCTGGAACGTTGTGGACATGTTAACATACATCGCGATCAAGCCTTTGTATAACGATTCAACCGTACACTTGTGGAACAATTATTTGGGCACCAGTATGCGCAAGAATTGTTGATGAATCGTGAAACGCGGTTTTTCAAATGGATGATACGGCTTCGCTCGGTCATAGCAACATTGAATAATGAAACCACACGTGTGATTGGGTTAGACTCCGCTGTAGCAAATCGGCAGAAAACTCGCCGTTGCCAGCAAAACGGTTTCACAACCACACGCGTTAGACCCACGTATAAACAGTTGGGTTCAACAACTGTATGCACCAGGGGCTTGAAGGCGGACAACGTCGTGCTACTATCCTGGTATGGTCCATCGATGCATTTACGATTTCGGCCTGAATTAACATTCTGGTACAACCAACACGCTACCACTGTCCCGGATAAGATCGACGCGAATTCGTTTTTGAACATTCTCCATGATGTTTCTAAAGGTTCACTTGAAGTAGTCCTTTTCAAATTCACATAGGGTCGAGATCTTTCCACTGAAACTCACATACGGGCATCAGTTACTTCATTGCCCACTCATTAAAGGGTATAGATACATGGTGCAACTGTTTGTGGGTGTGGTCGCTTCCTTTCATGTGTGGGTTGTCCGCGCGAGCAAAAAGGCAACTTGTCATGGAAATTCTGAAACGGATACCGCATTCAAAAAAACAAATGAGGGTCATTGTAAGTGGACAGTTCGAATTCGATGATGGTTTTCAACATCAAAGCATCCTAAACCATTCTTTGCGATGAGAGGTAATGAACAGAGTCGAGAAGCAACACGTTCGTGTGACAAAGATGAATAATAGGCATCAATCGGTGGCAACTGAGTTTCAGAAAACGTTTCCAAGTGGCCCATTTACACTTAAGGATAGATAGTTGTAAGCAACTTCGGAGCACCGGGCTGTATCTTAGCACCACGGCATCGACAAGGAATCGTAAACGATCGGTGCCTCCCGCTGCAAGGTTGTAGACGAGTTGGTCCAGGCTAGAGCTGAGGAGCTGCAGAGAGTCAATTTAATGCAGCTGGCCCAGCCGAAATGTCTTTTTTCCCATGTTGTTTGGACTGGCACTTTTTTCAGTGTCCGATGCCATTACGACTCCTTGCATAATTAAGTGACCGTCATACCCGCGCAGGTTTTGAAGCACAACCGAAGTTTTTATTTTCTTAGGATACATTCGCAGCTGTAAATTTCATGCGCTGTGTGCATCTCCTCTGTACGCGTCATGGATGTGCAAAGGACCACGAGCTCCAGAGTTTCCGGCTCCAACGGAAGATTCAGAGAAATCAGCCCCAAAGGGACCATTCACAGATTCAACAATTGATCGCCATGGAAAACTCGCACATGCCGTCATTGGTAATGTTCATGTCTGCGATTGAAAAAAGATGCTATCAAATCCATTTCAATGTTACCTCAAGTGATTTAACGAAGACCGTAACTCAATCCTTGTCGTGGTACAACATTGGCGGCTCAGTTGCTCCGTCGAATCTAATAACAGTGTAGCAAAAACTGCATGTGTTTTTCAAATTGTATCGCATTTAATTTAACAGTGGGGGTGGTGTTCAGTGGGAACGTTCAAGCATTATGACCGCAACTCACATATGGGCTTTTATCTTCCTCGCACTGCTATATAGTTCAGAATATTCTAGCCAGATTCAAACAGTATCGTTCACTACGGCTTATCGCTGACAACCTCTCAGTAAAAGTTACGGTCGTCAAGCAGCAGTTGGGTACTAAGTTCATGCATTCATGCAACTTCTACATGAAAATTTCGCACCTTGTTCTTACTGTGCATCTACACCATTCGGGAAAAATTCTTTTATCCACACGTAGTGGTACCGCGCTGTGTGCAATAGTAGCTGAGATACGGCGACAGGTATCCTTATCTGTGACCACACGTGCGATTTTGGCCCTCCTGGCCTGTGAAAGACTCTTGATATATAACTGCGCTGCTGTTTCACGAAGTTGCATAAAGTTGGACGTGTCTTATCTGGAAGAAGCCCCAATGGTGTAAGTATATCTGCCTTTACAGCACATCTAGTAATCCTTATTCCACTTTCTCGCGCGGATTCGTTAAGTTGATTTACAGTCGGCATAGCTATATGTAATGAATAAAACATTGTCTATTTGCTTATTCCAGAAATACATTTTGTAGTATTTTTCTTTTACCCAGGATGAGAAACCTCAGTCACTTCAGTTCAGTTCTCCATATTATTTCATTGACTTAATTGTCTTTGTCCTCAACGACCTCAACAGCAGGCTCCACATTCATGTTGGCAAGTCTTCGCCGCCTTTCGGGATGATACTGGGCCACAGATCCGCATCGTCGGCAAAGTTGATTACTCGATTTTACCCCGATGCCACATTTAAGACAAGTTCGAGCACCGAGGCCAACAAGTAACGCGAGCAAATATAATTTGCAGTATCCATAACGGCATGTTCTGTCGCAGGGTTCATGTTTTACAAGGCTTACGTCTTTGCACTGATTACGTCCCTATACCATGGAACTTTCTATATACCCACAACGTCATTTAATTTAATTGCCTTCATTTTATCTCTTCATGTGCGTATAGTAGTATATGAAGCCAGAGGTCAGAATCTAGATTATAGACTAGAATCACATGGAGTCCATCAAATGACATATACTGTTTTTGTGTTATCGTAATATAAATTTGTATGCTAGGTTATGTCGATGTTATCGTTGCTGGGTTCACTCACTAGCGACTCAATGTCAGCAACTTCAAATTTTACTGCACAATAGATCATACAATGACTTTTCACGCTTCTTGTTATATGCTTCGTTGAGTTTCCGTCGTACTTGCTCCAGTACAATGAATAACTCGATGAATTTTTCAAGGTACTCCGGATACGTATTTGAAGAATCAGTCAGCCATCTTTTGGGCCTCTTTGACTAATTGCTATGACGCAATTAGGCCAAATTGTAATTCAGTCTTTCCTGTGACGTTACAAACGTACCATTTCTCGGGCAATTTAATTCCTTCAATATCTTCGATCATGAATCCCTTCAAAATACTATAAATGTCAATCAGTAAAACTTTCATCATCATTATCATTATTATCATTATTATTATTATTATTATTATTATTATTATTATTATTATTATTAATCACCTAAAAGGCAACAGTCTCCGCTCAGGTTGTGCTTCTGGACGGTATTTCTTTGAGAATTAAATGAACACTGCTATCTTAAGTTGTTGTACATAATTTCATACAGGTAGCAGGCGTGTTTTGTCAATGCTAATTACGGTGGTTTGAACTTTCAACCACAAATTAGCCAATTTGGTGTAGAAAAAACTTCTACAAACGTTCCAAACCCGTCTAAGTTTCAATGGACTATGCGAAACTTTCACATCTTGTGCAGTGTAATTTAAACCAGGCGTTTGCTCAGTAAAAAAGTGTATAATTTTCCTCGTGTGTAAATGGAAGCTGAAATGTCTCGATAAAGAGTGTGACATGTAAACCGATTAGGTCACCAAGAACTCTGATCATGTCAAATAAAAGAACTAGTATATAAACTTAACGACGCCGGCAAGAAACAAGCTGATCCACCCATCCCTATTTACCGATATGAAAAAGAATTTATTTTAGAATTACCATCTATCGCCTATTATTTCTGAGTACTGATTATATTGGACATTTCTCATTTATTAATGTTAAAGATCGCATAAGTGACCCCACGCATTTATCGTAGTGGCATCTTGGAATGTTTATTCCATTTCTCAACTTATTAAATTAACACTTCCACCAACATTAACTTCAGTCGTTTTCACATTGGCAGCGGTCAGTTTGACTGTCTCTTGTATTACGTTCGCTTAAGTCAAGAAATGTTTTATTTTTCTTTGAGAATTATAGCCATACATAACACTGTTTCTGGACATAAGCTGTCTAATACAAGAAACAGAATACTGAGGGCAAAGAACCGCAGGTCAGTAATAACAGTGATACAACTATCTGTAGACAAACTCACCGCGCTTGCGTTGATATGCGGTAAAATAATACTGGGACACCGCGTGGATACTTCGCTTGGGGGTCCACGCGGGATACACGCGTGTGCAAAAAATCATTCTGCATATAAAACTAACTCATGCTCAGTAAGTGGGAGTCTGTTATAAGCTTCTGCTCACTTAAAACTCAAATTATTGCAGCATGAGTTCTTGCATATAATGGGATGAAGTGATTTCAATATTATCACATATCTATATCATTATGGATTTGTCAACATAAAAATACATATTTTGATCAAATCTTGCAGTTCCTGCATTCTAGAACGTGTTCAAGCATCGTCAGGTACCTTTTGTTATAGCATGAAAATAAGTGGCATTTTAATAGTTTCGATGTTACAAAATTTGTATGACATTGATACTATTGGTATTTTTTGTTTACACTGAGAATAAAATAGGAACCTTCAATGTTTTCTATTTTACCAAACAAAGAGTCCACCTTGCTATTTCTCAAAGTTTAATGATTTCCATATTATAAAAGACACTATAAAGGATTTGTAAAACAAAAAATATCAAAACATAAGGACTCTAGAGCCGATTGATTTCAGTGAAGAAGTGTCCAGGTGGCCGAGTGGTCGAATTCGCTAGCCTTTACCAATCACTAACATTTCACATCTGTCCACGTGGGTTCGAGTTTCGGGCTTAGCCAATATATGTATTTGAGAAAGCTTGCCAGTAGCATTCCGTGGATCAATGGTTCTTCACAGGATTTTCCGCGGTACTTCTTGCACGAGATAAACTGTCCACCATGTATAGCCTATCATGTGCTGAAAAATGGCGTTAAACCCACAACAACAATAGCAAAAGATTCAATGAAGTAAACATGCTATTTTCTGTTTAGGTTTTGATGCCGCTTTGTAACTAACTTTCAGCATCTGCAAGTCTGTCAGAAAAATAAAACCAGAGAAAAAGAATGCATATTTTTTTGGAACCTTGTTAGATGACACTTTATCTGAGTTATTAAAGGTGTTATATTTTAGGTGATAACATAGTACATGTGATGGTGCAGTTACGAACATGCAATGATTATTACAATAATTATGAGAAAACTCTCTTTTCGCACTTATTTTTTGACAAATAGAGAAATATCTGCCAATAAGCTGAAAAGAAGATCTCATATAACGAAAACTGATTCATACACGTTAATAGCCTGATGTAACCTACTGGTTTAGAAGAAAAACGAATCTCTACATGCAATACTTCGCTTGGAAATTTCTACGTTATAAATTGGCCGTTCAATTCATTTACACAAACCTAACATGATATTTAAACAGTATTCTGTGCAAAGGAAGGGCATAAACTAGGGTTGGCCATAAACGTTTAAATTCGTCATAAATCATATGAGTGATACTATTGAATGTGTTAATGAAGGTCTGAACATGATGATGTACAGCGTTGTTTATTAAACAGGTATTATTTTTGGACATTTTGTTCGGTATTTACTTTTAAGTGAATCGATCACAGAAGAGGTTAACAAAACAGCGAGTATTTTAATATGGTTGAGAAAGTGATATCTAATGGTAGATTTCAGCTCAATCGCCCAAACACGCCACTCACGTAGAGGACACAATGAATATCAAAGAGAACATCAACTATCAAGCCACTTACTACTCGGTGAATTAATTTGCACTGAAATTTGACTATTTTATTTGGCTTTTTAAATAAATGCGTACTCTTCTTTGTCCCTGATCAAAATAGTATCTTAACAACAATATAACTGTTTTGATCCGTGGCAAACAATCGATTAATCCCAAACAAAATTGCATAGAAATGAAGTCAATTTGATACATTCGTCAAATGAAATGACAAGTATGTATTTCTCTGTTTATACTATTCCGTTGCATTCAGCATTTGAGGGGAACAAACAAAATCCATGAACGCGATAAACCGTTATCCAAGGCATAATGACAGAATGGATCAAGCGACGTTTCGAATAAAACAACGCTTGCCTGTGCTTTATAAACCATTCTTGGAATTGCTTGCGTTATATTTCCCTGCTCTTAATTTCTCCTTTACTTTAACCTCCGTCTTATTTTATGGCTTATTCGATGACGGCTCTGCCGTAGATAAACAGTTTAATAAGTGTCAAATTTGAACTTTTAATATGAGCAGGAACATGCCAGCATCGCGAGGAAGAACATAGGGAGGTAACATTCGAAGCCGAATGCTTCTGTATATACTCGCTTAAAAGTCAGGTCCACCTTGACCCGATTTATAAGCGAGTATATGGTATCTTAAGGAAGTAACATCCAGAGTTGGGTTATTATTTGTGAAAGACGGGTCTAAATATTTTAAGCTAATATCATATTTACTCGAAGATCAATAACTAGTAGTTGTATGTGGCATTTGGGGGTCACACCATAAGTATAAAGACGTCCGTAAGTGAACATGCGGGGGCACTTGGGGGTCATACTGGAACACATATTTGGCAAATATATGTTTGGCAAATAAGATTTGTATCTCTTTTTTCTAGTGATTTTGATGGCCCTGAAAAGGGCCGTTATAGTTGTTAACCAAAGAAGAAGGTTAATACAGTTTTACTGTGCCTCGTAAACTTCTTCGCACTGCCGGTCCATACAAAGGTCTCACCTCAGACACCCCTGCCTTTCCACATACACCGTTCTCTTCCAAATAGCCGTGTCTGTAATGCTGAAAATGGCCCACGATGCATTCATATAGACTAGGTCGGCTGAGTTAAACGGCATGTTGGCAATGATCGTTGTTGGCTCTAGTTTAACCCACGTGTTGTCAGATTGTTGTTTGAACAGGAAAGCGAACTTGCATATATTGCCTATGGCTGGATCGAAACGGATTGAATTGTTTCACGAGTCCAAACGCGCGTTACAAAATTCACTGAGCGCGTGGTGTCTCTCTTCCAATCAGATAAAGGCAGACGCGTGACATCACATTCAGTATATAGGCGCTCAAGCGTTCCTACGTTACCATTGCGACACAGTTTGAACACTATACCTACGGCTGAAACAATGAAGACAATGTATATGGGTGAGAATGCTGCGGATGCTTCGTATACCAGCTGCGAGAGTACGGTGACTACGACTGTTTATGCAACTGTATCCAGTATTCTTCTTTCAGAAGAGGATGACTTAAATTTAGCTTTGATTGGTTTCCCGTCGTCCTATGCCTGCGACGGTAGTACTACCTTCACCTTATTCTTATCATTACCATTGGTGGTTGATGTCAGGGAACAAACATGAAGAAGGATTGGATAGTTTTTGCAATGACAGAAGCAGAGGAGGCATATATTCAACAATAACAAGTAGAGGAATTAAAAAGGACAGAAGGAAAGGAGTTTGATGTGTATGCTACTAGACATTTTGGTGGAGTTAAAGTATCTGAGACAAATGGATCAGACATCTTTAACTAAACCCTAGAGGATGAGACCGTCACGTGCCAAGATTTCTATACCTTCCATCACTTCATCCGCACTCATTGAGATGCCAGGATCAACATTTATTACTACTACTACTACTACTACTACTACTACTACTACTACCAAAGCAGCATATGCAGGAGGAGGAGGAGTAGGACTTGGCTGTTGAAACGGATTGAGACCGTTAAAGCTGATCATGTCAAGTGCACAAGTTGAGTTTTATAATTAAAAAACCCCAACAGACATTTGCGGGGCTACCTATATCTCTTATAAAAGAGATAATACTCAGTGATTGCCAAATCAAGTAAAGCTTAAATCCCTATCTCCGTGATTTAATTGCTTGGTGAAATATCTTATCCATACTAAAAACAATCAAGACAATGAGGCACTTGCGTTTTCTCTGGTATTTTCTCTTTGATATAGAATTAAAATGAACATTTCATAACACATCACACTTTCATTTGTTCTTCATTGTTCTTTCACTGTCTCTTCTTTTTGAATTTTCCACTGGCAAGGGTTCTTCATCTTCGCAATCGTCTAGTTGTCTTGGCTTTTTACAGTTCTTCACGGGTATGGGTTCTTCATCTGTTTCTGTTTCAGAAGAACTCTCCATCTTCATATCTTTTCTCTTGGGGCAGTCAAAGTCCTTATTCTTGACAATGAATAGAAATATCTTTATCATTGTCTCTTTTTTATCTTGTGTTTCATTTTCTTTAACATTGTGGACATTTTAGCCTAATATCATATATCTTGACAGATATAGCAGCTATCTTGACTTTTATCTCGAAGGAGTAGTCCGTAGTTTTATCTTAAGTATTATTTGGAACGACTGCTGTATATCTCTGACAAGAAAGGCATCTACTTTAACTCTTCCAACTTTTTCTTTTTCACAGTTTGAAAGCTAAATGAATGTAATCTCTTAGGTCCAGAAGCTGTTTCTATATATAGTGAGCAAGCATATGTAAAACTTAGCCAAATCAAATTTTGGAATAAGGAGGAAACAATCACACTTTATTGAAAAGAAGCCAGAAGAAGAAGCCAAGAGGTGATTACTTTCGGTGTCACCTCATTTGCTAATTGAAGTGTTAGTACAAGTACACGTCAGTAATTTCGAAGATGAAATGGGTGATCCTGATCCAACACCATCAATTTCTGCCACAAGATCAAGATATTCCAGTTCGACCAACAAAGAAGTCTTTCAGTAGCTCCCGAAGATCATTTTCACGTTCGACAGATGCAAAAGTAACTTCCAGAACATTTAGAACCACGGCATACACCCACAGGGTAAGATTTTCGACATTTAAGCCTGACGTGCCACTAGAAGAAGCATCCAGTTTCATTACAGATTCCTTGGATTCATTATTAGAAGCACTGAAACAATATGCCAAGCTAAAGAGGACGATTGTCTGAGAATCTGCATCAATCACGACAGTTTTAAGTCTTCTGTCTGGATCGAATTTATTACACTAGCAGAATGAATACCCTCCAAAGTCATCCAAAAAATAAACAAGTTTAACAATCAAATGCCGAATTGATGATCACAGTTGGAAAACTCACTATTCACATGACCCTTGTTTCACCTACTAGAGGCATCAGCCGCATAAAAGTGTTATTACTGGAAGACATTCGCAGTACAAAACGCAGTATTGTCCAAAATTAACAACTAACAAGACCAGATATGCTTAGCCCGTGCCATCGTCGTGGGGCGAACATTTTCCAAAAAGAACTAGACCGAAGAATGGAAAAGAGCGTGGGAGAGCATTCGACAATCGGACAGATCTAAACAACAGAGAGAGAACATTTCTAAAGAGACCGCGTGTGACATTTCCGAAATGCAGAAACGTCAAGACGTGTTTATTATATGTTATTCATTGAAAGTATACCCTCAAGTCGTTCGTAGAGTTATTGTGTTTTGAGGAACAGAATTCTCAGAATGAAAATAGATTCACGTGTATCATAGTCAAGAGCATTTCTATGCTATTACTATTATTGTGAGATTTCTGGGCACTGATACTACTGAGGGAAATGCGACAAATGATGAAATAAGCTGAGCAACAGAAACGTGCTTGTAAATTATTGAGATCGTTCTGCACATGTGGATATTTTATTCGAACCAATAACGCAAAGGCACACGTTTGTCCAAAAAAGATAAGATGCCGTGTTTCCATTTTTGTGACCAAATCATGGAGTTTGGGCATCAATGTTACATCCAAAATATGAGAATATACCGGAGGAGGACTGCAAGGAAGAGCAGTAAAAGAACAACAAAGAAATAAATGGATTTTATCTTCTTTGACTTTAATTTACATAAGAGATTTGGAATCATATTCCCAATTTTTGCGTAGCTCATCGTGCTTGTGAGACGTGCATACAAGAACCTATATTTTTTGCTGTCCCAAATATAATCAGATTCCATGAGGACGTAAACAAATCTTTCGGGGATTCCACACTCTTCCCGATTTTGCCGAATGGAATTTAGACCCTACTGATGCCATTTGGAGCAAAGGGGACATTCAGCATTAGGTGGATTGTCATGGATATGCTATAGTCATGGCTCAGTTTCTCCGGACACGATGGACAATTTATTGTAAAGTATTATTCAGAACAAGGCACAGAATGTTCCAAATTCAGCTTGAACGGAGCCAAACTGATCTACGTTAAAGTTGGACAAGTGCAGTTCAGAGATTTCATGAGTTATTTAGCCAAGCCTTTGAGTAGAATGTATAAAACGTTTGGAATGACAGAAATGGTCAATGATTATTTTCTACACGTTTTGTAATACTGAAGCTACACTATCCTACAGCATTTGCCTGTTGTTCGTTACTACTACGCTGACTGTATGCACACAGAGCAATGAGAAGCATTATGCGCTTGGTACCAAATTCACACTTCAAACCCGTTTGACTTTCAAGAAGTAATCCTTGAATATTGTGATCCATTGTGGATATTTTATGCCGCAGCGGTGGACAATTTTGACAATTATTTCTAGATCACGGAGGTATCGATCCTTTGAAGGAAGCTTCCACCATCGCCAAAGCGTGTGAATTAGTATACCGAGAAAGGTGCATGCCTGATAGAAAACTAGCCATCTTACCTCCACAATCTTATATCTCGGTTAGCCGTTGACAATCCGCCAAAGTTCTGCGTTGGTTGCATTACTCGTGTGAAAGTCAAAATAAATGGATACAACATGCTAGAAACGGATAAGAAAAGAAAATTGACAGTCTTTCTTTGGATGGCTGGGATAAAGTAAACCCCGAAATCGTCTTCGAATTCCAGGCATGCTAATTTCACGGATGCCCGACTTGTTTTCCTCAAAGAAGCCTGAAAGGTCCTTTCTCAGAGTTCACCATGGAAGTGTTGTACGAGCAACACACCAACGACGTCTTTGGTTATAAGACAAGAATACCACGTAATAGAAATATGGGGGCACGATTACGATCGACGTTTAAAAGCCAGTCCAGAATTTAGTCGCGTTACCGAAAGTTGCGACGTGGTAGACATTGAGCCATTGAATTCACGTGACTGTTTGGAGGACGAGCTAATGGGACACGCTAGCTGTACGAAGCAAACGAATCTCAAGGAGAAGAAATCATTGATGCGTGTCCCTTGTATTGCTGGATGTGTAATATGCTTCGTTTCCTACCACGCACTTTGAAATGTTCACAGAACGCATCAAAGTGGAACACATTCGTCAGTACGAAGGATTAATCAAAAGGAAACCCACTTGTACCATACTGTCTTACGTCATCATTACCAAGGAAAACTTATGTTTTCTTTATGTCATATGTGCTGAAACATGTAATCATGACCAAGTTCGTTGCCACAAGGACAAAGAACGCACTTGGGCAGGAACGTTTTTGAGTGTCGAATTATTTTATTGCTATCGATGGTGGATACCGCTTGCTAAATAAATAAGCAATTAGCACTTCCTCATAACAACAATGCCAAAAGGATGACGACTCGAGTCAAGGGATTTTCTCCGGCTTCGTCAAAGAAATTCTTAAAGAGAAATAGCAACATAGTGGCTATTCATCTTCGTGTCAGACTCCAGAAGACAATAACACATTCAAAGAACGGTACCTATCCTTAGAAGGCATTACTTTGGAGGACGTGGAAAAGAACAAAGGAAAGCAATCATTTGCCGAAGTAATGTTAATTTATTTGTGGAGAAAATTGCCGCAATGTCCGATATTACTCAAGACGGAATACTTGCCAGATCCAATTCGTAACTTTCAACTGGTGAATGACAAAGGAAAATTCATACAACTTGTGTCAATGGTTCGTGAAAATTTGATCTTGGTCAAGTACGACGAAGCAACAGAGGCTGTACACCCCGATGAGTTTAGAAATGTCACCATTGCGGCGTATGTGACAGAAAATGCCCATTTAAAATTGTGATCCGTCATAAAACGTCTAGGAGATAGAGTACTTTACTTTCACACCAAAGTTATATGTACATCCGTCGCCCTCATAGGCAACACCCAAATATTGAAGGGGTGCGTTTAGGTGCATCGACGGACGAGCACCCAGAAGACACTACTGTCAGCGTTGATAGTGGCGGTCCTAAAAATTACGGATACCAATAGAGAGACCGAGAGGTAAAAATTGATACCAAATGTAAATTCAAAGGACTGACACCCAAGAAGCTGTACAGTACGTACAAGACCAAGACATTGGCGTGTTAGCAATGCATCCACGCAAAACTGTAGATTTACAAAACCAGCAAATCGTCAGAGCCCTGTGGCAAATATCTCTCAAACTGCGTACCAGAAAAGAACGCGACTTCCAGATTACAACAGTTTCGCGCACGGACATGCTGGGCTTCAGTATAAAAAGAGAATCTTCTCGAGACCGACACTTCATGATTGCTACAAAGCCGATAAAGAAAGACGACGAATAATTCCACAATGCAACCGAGTGAGGGACCCAATATGAACTCCAGTTCAAGTTTGAGGCCAGGGCATTTTCAATTATTCTGTCGAACTTGACACAGCACGCGAGTGACCGGCCCATTACATACTCCTTGTTCAATAATGAACTTGAAAGCGATGCAGTGCCTTGAACCAGAGTGATGCCGTACTCTGTGACATCAGCGATGCAACATGATCCTGTCTATCCTTTGCCACCATCGAAAGTGATTCCGTTCGTGTGTCTTTCCGCACTACTAGCGAAAGCGATTGTGCACGACCTTTCTGCTTTACAGGTAAAAGTGATGTGGTGTGAAGATCCGCGAATGGAAGATATACAGACTTAGCCTTATTGGAACATGCCAGATGGTCTCAGTGCGGTCACTACCTTTCTTTGGTGGTTCATGATTATTATCGCCAGGGATACTTTAGGAGCGAACATTCGTAGTGTGCCTCCAGAGCTGTGAGAACACATTTACAAAAGAACTCGTACAGATTAAAGTGAAAGGCAAAGAAAAATTACATCCTTTACGTCATAACCTTTTAAATCAATGGTACCTAAATGCCATAAGAGAACTGATTGTTTGGAAAGTGTTAAAATGGTCAGACATTGACGAACTACCCATAACTAAGAATAATTTCGGTGCAACTACCTCAGCTTATAATGTGTGGTGGCACACATAATTCCAGATGACAGAGACTTATATGTTTACAAACAAACGTTTAAACGAAGTATCGTCTCAAGAAGAGTCTTCTTCACGTCCTATATTGTCTGGTTCTGTATAATTTACCGCTGAATACCATCTGGAAAAATTATGACTATATGACATTAAACCTCTATCAAATGTATATGTCTTGTGTCATGAATGGTCCTATCGGAATTTTCAGCACCATATTAATGGCTGCATCCTCATTCTCCTCTATTTTCAAATTGATTGACGAAAAGTTAGATCGTTACAGTTTGCAGGCACTGCATCGTTGCCATACCTTTAACATGTTGATTGCTGGACTGATGGCTTAGGCATAGCTGAATTTGTCAAACTTTTGATCGAACGCAAGTCACACTTGTTTGATAGTCCAGCCCAACATATTATGTGGTGTTACAGAGAGTAGCAATCGGCTTACACATTACTCCAACTCCGTGCACATTTATCAGAAATCAATCTCAAAGAAGCGTTATGATAGTTTACTTAGCCAATGACTCCAGAGGATGATTCACATACCCCATCAAAACAAACGCTTTTTTGAAAAACAACTTGTAGCGTTGTCACAAGTAACAGGTTAAAGAATCGATACTTAAACCAAACAACAAATTATTTTAAAAGCTGGTTGAAGTGGCTCTTTCGATGGAGTCAGTTTTTGTTTCCATTTAAAATGGGATCCCAATGCCCAAGCTAAAACAAAGTCAAAGCCCAAATCCCCCACTGGATGGCAGTATACCCAAAAGAAGATTGGGTTGATTATTGGATTGCAGCCTCACAAGTCATCGACTATAAAAAGAAAATGTAATGATCATGCCGTTAAGCACAGCACATACCTCTCCTTCTCAGATTTCTTTCTTCGAGAACTACAGAAATAACCTCCGTGTTTGTGGTGTGGAGAACGTGTTCCTAAAACCCAAATCGTATTTTTTGCGCAAATGTTAGTGGTGTATTGTGCTATCAGAGCAGTCATTACCAATTTAAGGTTGCAACAAAGAGACAAACATTTACTTAGCAAATCTATCGGTTATCTTCCCTTCTTTAAAATTTACTATTAAGATTGCATATTGTTAAAGATGCAGCCAAGACTGTAGGAAATGAATTTCTTCAAACTCTCCTCACTGACAAACAAATCCCATAAGAGGCCTTCATGAGAGAGGGAAAACTGTTTTGCTTCAAACTGGAAAAGATCTTTTGGCTCGCATAGACATCACTGTAATTCCCTTCACATATCTGGCCAAGGCATTACTTCTTCTTCTTGCTCTCATTGGGATCACAAGCAATGAAGCCCACAATGAAGTCGTCGATCAATATCCTTTCGAGTTCCGACATTTTAACAAGTCCAAAATAGAAGCCACTCAAGATGGCGATACGTTGTTTACCAGACCCCTAGAACCTAACTTCTCCCATAAAAAATTATTTAAAATTCTTAGTTGACACTGTTAGAAGCCACATGATAGTTAAGTACCAACTGCATCCACGGTATTTCGTACGACGACTAAGAAGCATGATATACTTTGTGTGGCTTTGATTTCACTCTAGACCAAGGCCGTGACGAAAAACATTTTCACCCTATAAAATCGGGCCAACTTCATGAGGAACTTCAATTTGCAGTAGCTCTGGCGAACACAGTGAATATCATCTAATATGCGAATTTGATAACACTCTGGAAATCAGTAGTGTGTGAGAAGTGATTGCAGTCTATTAGAAAAATTGGGACCAAGAACCTATGGAGATAGACGATGATTGTGTTTTTGATCGAGAAAAAGAAAAACAAAAGACAAAAATACAGTCATGAGGTAAAGATGGCCAGAACAAAAACAACATTTAGTCTCCTGTTTGATGTAAGCTTCAGCTTGATTGGTGTAAGCTTCGGCTCACCCTAAAATTGGACTGTATAGAACATCAAACTCTAGTTATCTGCACCAATGCGTTCTGTAGCACATCTAAGGAAGAATGTAGAATCTTATCCGGGGACTTCCCCTCAATCTAACACGCGAAGAGTTACACCTGAGATAGGCTATTAATACATGACAAGTAGTACCCAACAAGAGTTACTATAGAGGGATGCAATAAGCCCTTCAGACACAAACTTGCCAGGAGGTAAAAATAAAACAAATC
Source organism: Megalonaias nervosa (assembly GCA_016617855.1). Taxonomy (NCBI): domain Eukaryota; kingdom Metazoa; phylum Mollusca; class Bivalvia; order Unionida; family Unionidae; genus Megalonaias; species Megalonaias nervosa. Next base: position 31,058 of record JAECUM010033522.1, read on the forward strand.
CATGACCTGAAAGGGGAATTAAACTTCCATAATGTACACAAATAGAAGGGCAGACAAAGAAGCCAAACAACTAGTTAAACGAACCAGAAATACATCAACTGAACTGTAGCGTCCATTAGACCAACGTTATGATTAGGCAACAAATCGATAAAAATGGCAGGGGAGGGGGAAAAAACGCAAAAAGGGTACAAATATCACAATTTTCAGCAGCAAATTTATAGAAATAATATCGACCCAAAACCTGGTAAGTCCTATTCATACTAAAGTTATGAATATAATAAAAACACTAGTAGTTAGTGATGTGATGTGTGATTATGATTTTTAACGTAGCTTTAACAATTTTTCAGTCATATCGCTACGATGTCTGCAGTGTGGCAGTTTATAGTGATGTCTAGCACTGGGGCATCATGCCGCAGACATGTAGCATGATGTCCCACCCAGTCACATTATCCTGACACTAGGCCGACCAGTCCTAACACTAGCTTCTTAATGCTGAGCGCCAAGCGAGGCAGCTGTTAGTACCATTTTTGTAAGTCTTTGGTATGACTCGACCGGGGATCGAACCCACGATCTCCCGCATCTAGTAGTTAGTAGCTTTCGATGATTCTTGTCAGGAATAAATGAAGCAGGAATTAACTGCCCTCACTGTCCCATCTCAGAAGCAGTGAGCCTTGTTTTCAACGACTAAGCATACTCAAGAAAGGATACAAGTCCAACCCCCAACCCCACCCCCCAACTGCCCGGGATAAACTAAACAAACAGCCAGCAATCCGCATTTCCTTAAGAGAAGAAGTACTAACATCAGTTCGGTATATGTATATATAAACACATTGGGGTTTATCTCTGATACTGAGAAGTGAGTGATAATCTATTCCCCGATTAGGAATACAAATACAAACCTGCAGGAAAACATAGGAAAGGAAATAGGGGACATAACCTATCATGAGCAGGAGAGGAGGTACTCCGCCAGCGGGGAAGGGATTGGTAGACTGGGACCAATAGAGCAGAATACTCGCAGGCAGGAGAAATTCCACTCCCATAGAAAGGATAGGAAAATACAAATAACTCATATATATATATATATATATATATATATATATATATATATATATATATATATATATATATATATATATATATATATATATATATATACCAGAAATACTTTTGCCCCACATGATACCATTCCCATAATAAACCTATGGACCATTTTAACATGGCATTTCCCACATGACCGCCAAGAGTCCACCGCAAGTTAACCTTCATGCGCCGATATAATTATAATATGATCACCAGGTCCCACATACAACTACTATATCTTTTTGACAGTTGAAGTTAAAATAAATCCGCACCAACAAAAACAGAAACACAAGACTTGAACTGAATACACGTGACGTCTTTTATGGGCATATGTAGAGCAATGCACCTTCCCAGTTTATGGTTGAACTTCATGGTTGACCTTTCTTCAGTACAGAGGTATTTCGATTAATTTTAGACACTTTTATTACAAGAAAAACTTTGAAAACCGTTTTTTATAGTAAGTACACAAATGTTAGGAAGTCAACTTACTTACAAGATAATTGGGCTTTAATTTCTTGGCTCAACTTCATGTTTGATGGCTTTTCCAGGAATTCAACTTTCATGATAATCAGGCTTCCTTGGCACGACAGACAATCAAATTTTTAAAGAATGTTTGTTTGTATACGTACAGGTATAGAGACTTCCATATCTTTTAATGATTAATAGAAGCAATATCTAGTAACCAGTGTCGAGTAATGACTTAATTATTCATTATGAAGTTGCTTTATGTGAAACTGATAATACAACAATTTTGTATTAACACCTGTGTTATAAGGAATTTTGTTGATCGCATTCATATAACAAATTAGAACTATGAACTTACTTTAACTGAATACACTTCAGTTTACAGAAAGATTTTAATTTGAAACATTTCGTGCACACTATCAACCAAAAGTCTTACTAGCTAGAGTGTAGGCGATGAAAAGTTCATATGAATATCACTCATTCCTTTTTTCTCCTGTATTTTAAGTTTTCAAATTTATTATTTGTCCAATCTGATTCAAATCATATCTCCGCTGCTATACATGAAGATCTGACAGCGACCGCTTTGGGGTCATGTTCTGGTAACGTATGTTAATACCATAATCGCTAATTTTATCAACCAATCAGATGAGGTCTTATGTCTTTGCGTTTGCAGAAAGAGCACTGTGGATGAAGAGCATCAATGTGTACCGAACGATTTGATTCACTTTCAGATTTTTGAAAGCTGTGTTTCCATTGGCTAATTCAAAGGTCACCGGCACAATGAC
>JAECUM010033523.1:0-15453 GCA_016617855.1 Megalonaias nervosa
GACGCAATCTTAGACAGTAAAAAAAAGATTGCCATTACTTCCGTGAACACAAAAAAAACAGCCCTTTTCAGGGCTACCCAATACTCTCGAAAAGACATACTCATTCAATTTACCAAAATTTGTCATTAGAAAATAGAAGTGTGTCTATAAGCACTTCGTTTCTTTTGTCAGTAAAACAAAATATTCGTGTGTTTGTAGGTTTACAAAAAAATAGAAGTGTGCCTATAAGCACTTCGTTTCTCTGTCTTGTCCAATTGTGTCTGTCTGTGTTTGTAAGTAAAAAGTAAAAAAGTCAACGTGAGTGCTTCTTTTAAGTCCGCGTGTTACATGTGATGGTAAATTTGAGTGCTAGGGAATGTTTACTTTCACGTCCGTGCTTCAAGTATATAAATTGGTGCGATCGTCAGTCTGGCTATCCATCGTTGACTCGTCAACATTGAAAATGAGTAACAGAATTGCAAAATTACTGGAACTTCAGATGCACCTGGAGTATGCCAGACGTCTGCTAGACGAACTGGCTATGGAGGCTGTAGCGGAGGAAGCAAGGATAGAAGAAGAAGAAGAGAAGAAGAGAAAGAAAGAAGAGGAGAAGGAAATGAAGAGAGGGATACTACCTCACCTCATGCTGAGACCTCAGTGTGAGGTCAAACCTGAGGTGAGGACGCCTACACAACCACTACCAACACCGCAGCCACTACCAGTACCACAACGACCGAGAGCTGCTGTCCCTCAAATTGAAAAGTGGGAGGAGGAATTGGAAAGGCAGAGGCAAGAGTGGGAGCCTCGACGTCAGCATCCCAGGGTGATAAATAGAAGAAGAAGAAGAAGGGAACAAGTATTCACTATCCCTCAAACTGAGGAGTGGGATAGTGAAGCAAATCAACCTCCCTCTGCGCTCCCAACCACACGCATCAATTGGGAGCAGGATTGGAGCCGGCGATGCGTGTGTGGTGCCCGCCCTGGGAGATGTCACCATTAGCCAGGTGCATCTGAAGTTTAAAAAAACAGCCCTTCTCAGGGCTAACCAGATCTCTAGAAAAAGAGAACTTATTCAATTTGCCAATTCGTGTGAATGTAGTGTAGTGTGACTATAAACACTCACTCTTTACTGATATGTGTGTGTGTTTGTGTGTGTGTGTGTGTGTGTGTGTTTGCATGCGCGTTCGTTGGTGTGAATAGTATATGGGGGTGTGTTTTTTCTTCTCTTCCTTCGTTGGTGTGATAGTATAGTGTGTGTTTTATGCTTGCTCGTTCGTTGGTGAGGATAGTATATAATATGTTTTTTTCTCATCCCGATTGTGTGGATGGTATGTTTGTGTGTTTTATGCTTGCTCGTTCGTTGGTGGGGATAGTATAGTGTGTGTTTTATGCTTGCTCGTTCGTTGGTGAGGATAGTATATAATATGTTTTTTTCTCATCCCGATTGTGTGGATGGTATGTTTGTGTGTTTTATGCTTGCTCGTTCGTTGGTGAGGATGGTATAGTGTGTGTTTTATGCTTGCTCGTTCGTTGGTGAGGATAGTATATAATATGTTTTTTTCTCATCCCGATTGTGTGGATGGTATGTTTGTGTGTTTTATGCTTGCTCGTTCGTTGGTGAGGATAGTATAGTGTGTGTTTTATGCTTGCTCGTTCGTTGGTGAGGATAGTATATAATATGTTTTTTTCTCATCCCGATTGTGTGGATGGTATGTTTGTGTGTTTTATGCTTGCTCGGTCGTTGGTGAGGATAGTATAGTGTGTGTTTTATGCTTGCTCGTTCGTTGGTGAGGATAGTATATCATATGTGAAGTGAGTGCAAGGTATGTTTTCCTTCACGTCCGTGCTTGAAGTATATAAAAGCATAGCGTTCGTCATTCGCGCCATTCTACACAGAATAAAAAATGACTGGCAGCATAGAATTATTTAACAAGTTAACAGATAGTTGGTGGTGGATCATGGATGGAGCCTACGTGCTGGACAGACTTGACAAAGAATGGAAGTTCCCAGGTAGCCTAGACTTGGTGAACAGTTTGAAAGCAGCAAGTTATCATTTGCAAATGATAACAATAGAAGAAGCGGATAAGTTGAGAGGAATCATCAATCCTAAATACTTCAGAGTGGGAACCTTAAAGCAGGTTCTGGATACTGTGATCCAAGTGAAATGTTTTTTGGAAGACATCTTCCATTTAATGGAGTGGCCTTTTGTCAAAAAAGGCTTAGATAATATCAAGAAAGGCGAAGACCTAATGAGAAAAGTACTGGAAGAAGAAGTAAAGAAGATCAAGGAAACGTGGAAGAAAGAAAGAAAGGACAAAGAAAACCAAAAAAAGAAAGAAGAGTTTGAGAAATTGAACAACAATTGGATGAAAGTGCAAGACAAATTCAGAGCTCTCGGACATCCTGACTGGATGCCCGAAGAAGAAAAGAAAAAGAAGAAAGGAATTTTTGCCAAAGTGAGAACATGGTGGAAGAAGTGGAGACAATAGAAGAAGAAGACAAAGGCCCTTTTCAGGGCCACTTCCAATACCTCGAAAAGATCTTAATTTTCATTTGGTCTCCCCTAAACGAATATATATATATATATATAAAACCCTTCCTCTACTAAAAAAAAGAAACATGCCACCTGTCGCTTATCGCTCTACAAACCCCCAGTCTCCTAGTCACCGCTCTACAAAAATTTCCATTGACGCTATACAGGCCCAGGGTGTTGACCTACTTTCTTGACGCTATACTGGCCCAGGGTGTTGACCTACTTTCTTGACGCTATACTGGCCCAGGGGGGGTCTGTAATGCTAATTCCCATTGACGCCACGGTAACCCACTATACTACTAGCATTCACACAATGCTTTTGGGATCACGTGAACACAAGCTCAGGTGCCACGAGTTTCTTAGTCTAATACATGAATGACAATTTTGATCGTAAATATAATATTAAGTGGCTATAGTTAGGTTACTAATAATTTAATAATTTATTAAAGTAATACATGAATAATTGTTTAGTCAATTTAATCGTAATCAGTAAATTTTGAAAATTTAGCTATAATATTTATTGGTAAAGTTAAATTAATAATATTAAACTGTTTAATAAGTGTTCTTCGCATTCCTTTAAGTTGTTTAAACATTTCTTACGTAATATGAATCATAAGTTCGTTTTCCATTGCGTTAAGTCATCTTTTAATCCATACAGTATGGCCAGTGTCCTTTCTCCCTGGTCACAGGAAGGAGTCTGAATATCGCAATTTTGTCGATCTGTCCTTTCTCCCTGCTCAACAGGAAGGAGTCTCATCATCGCATATTGTATTCCATTTATTTTGTATTTCATTAAATTTCTTTTAATACTCTTGCTCCATGGCCTTAATTCAGAGTCCGTTTCGTTTCCGTTTGTTTGATTCTGTAATTCTTCCTCTGTTTATCTGACATTTTGGAACTAAGGGGCTCCTGTACTGATTAGACTGCTTGCGTCATAAAGTGGACTGCTCACAGACAAGACTCTTCATAATGTGATGTTTTACTCTACGATGAGGTATTTTATACACAGGTAATGTAGCCATACACTGCCTGTGCGCTCAAGGTATATCGGTTTTCCCATCATAAGCACTTTGCTCGTGCAGCATGGGATGAACTGAACTCACGATTTCTAAATAATATACAACATACATAAAGCAACCTCGGGTAACGCTCTATACAGAAATGAAACCCGAGTACATGTATTTAATCCGAATAATAAATAGAAGATAGATATATACAATTCCGTTACAATAGTTTTATTACATAAATATTACAGAACAAGAGTAAACCTGCTTGTGCCAGTAATTACTAATGCAAAGACTAAAATTTATTGTTTAACTTATATATTTGAAGACAACATAACATGCTATAAAGACAAATTCAACTTCAAAGGGGGGGGGTATACGAAATACATCATATGCATTTTAAACTTATATGCTAAACATAAACAAAAACATGCAAATACATATACACGTATGTCAGCGTTCAGTGTATGTATGTATGTATGTATGTATGTATGTATGTATGTATGTATTGCAACCTGCTGCCATCCAATATTCGTCAGGTCAGGATGGATGGATGGATAGAAGACGTGAAGGAGGATTGAATGAATATGTAGCTGAGAAATTAACTGGGTGGTGTGGGTGAATTAAACGGAACTAACATTACATGACCTCAGTATCAATGGGGAAAACAAGCAAAGACAAAGATGTCTCAATTTCTACTGAATTTATAAAATTGAAGCTCTGCCTTGGAGCATATTTGGTAGAGTATTGTTAAGTCAGCTCACTAAAAGAAAAGTTCCCTTTACAGGTTCAATTCACTTCTAAAATCTAATAAGAGAACAAGTTAAGATTTAATTGGGTTTAAAAATGGTGAAGCAGAGATTATCCTCTGTACTTCACCATCAATATGCAGGGCAAACTACTTTTTTCGTGTATTTTAAAAAATTTACAGTACAGATATAAACTTCTGCTTACTTCTCCTTTACATATTACCTAACAATATTCAATAAAAGCTTCTGTATATCAATAGTTCTATATCTTCTTAACTGTTAATTTTTCATTTCTTACAAATGCATTTAGTCGTAACATAACTCGACCTTAATTACACAATAAATTTCTCTAACTCTTTACTTTGTCAACTTGCTTTCTGACCTGACCTGTTCAAATTATTTTCTGCTCCCTACTCTACACACTATTCAAATTATCCCTTTTTGTAACGTTTACAACAAATTACATCAATTTCCATTCTTCTCGACACACCCAAGCGAGATTCAGTTCGGTCTGACGCTGATCTGATGGAAAACCGAACGCTCGCGGTTTTTATACTCACGGCAAACGTGCTCTAATTCTAAATGAACTTCACATTAATCTGTAACAGACTAAAATACGACTGTCATTACCACATAACAATCAGATATTATATATTCATATTAAGTAATTTGAACAAAACCTCCTCAAAGCTACATATAAGCGACAATTCTACCGAGAATACAAATTTAACAGGTGGAATTAACAATTTCAAATGTAAGACATTTCGTCACAATTTCTAGCATACGCGTACCGCACAGATTGCAGTAATAAGCGGTATACTTTTGAGTAAGGTATAACCCTGAATGAGGTGAAATGCAACGTACAGAGGTAAGAACGCGCCGTTTTCGAAAACATGAAAAATGCATCGTTGTTCAAGATTAGTGATGATGACATGAATTAGTTATAACAATATTGGATGGCTGAAAGTCTAATACATGTAATACGATCCAACAACTATAAAAGGTGATATCCTTGTATTTATGCACATCTCGACTCCCTCGAGACTTTCCCTCCCTTAAATCCAACTCACTCGTCAGTGCTGGATTAAACCCTGTGGAGGCCCCTAGGCAGTCGAAATCTCGCCCTCCCCCCCCTCGCAAATTATCTCCTAATACGTCAAGATCAAATCAATTCAATATTATTTTGATCCGTTGTCGCGGGGCCCTTAAAAGGCGTGGGGCCCATAGGCCGGTGTCTACTCTGCCTATTTGGTAATCCGGCACTGTCGCTCGTAGGTTGTGATACTGTTTTCCTCGTCCAAACCGGATGTTTCCTTCAAGTCCTGTGAGAGGGAAAGCAGCAGGTGTGGATATGCTGGGATCTGTAGCTGCAGACCTGCATACAGGTGACTCGGCGCATTGGGTCGCTTTTCACTGGACGAAGCAACAGTGGAACTCGGCAGCACACTAGTTGACTGAGCAGCCCTCTTTGAGCATCATACTGCTTACTTTGGTAGCATGAAGAAGGGGCTAGAAAAAGTACCCTAAACATTGCCTACTTCACCTTTCCCTTAGAATACATCGGCTGACGGGAATCCTTTCTTAGCGGTCAAAAATCTAGCAAGAAGATAACGTTGACGCAACTGACCATCGTTGCCTGGAACGTACTCACACTAAAGTACAGTACATCAGCAGGTATTCCATAGAGAAGAACATCTCTAGTTGGTAGAGAAATGGCCAGATCCGTCAACCAAATAGCACCCCTGAGTGACACTCGGCTAGCTGAGGAAGGGGAACCCACTCTGAAGAAGGAGCGCACTACACCTTCTTCTGGAGTGGCCGATGTAGAAAATAGCGACTTCAAGCTGGTGTTGGGTTTGCCATAAAATCACAGATAACTAGCAAGCTCACAAATCTCCAAAAGTGTGTGAAATTACAGATTAATACATAAAAAGACCAGCACTCTCAGGAAAAAGATATACAACTATCATCAGTGCCTATGCGTTCACGATGACCAAAGACACAAGGACCTATTTTATGAAGTCCCGGAGTCTCTTATTGCTGAAGTACCGAAGGCAGACAAGTTCATCATCCTTGATAACTTCAATGCTAGAGTTGACACCGATCACCAGGTATGACCAGGTGTCATTGGCAAAAATGTTGTTGGCAAGTGCAACAACAACGAACTTCTCCTACTGAGGAAATGCACTGAACACGACTTTGTAATCATCAACACAGTCTTATGCTTGTCAAATCGCAACAAGACGCCTTGGATGCACCCATGCTCCAAGCACTGGCATCTTATAATGACTATATCATCGTCAGGGGAAGAGACAGGCAGTATGTCCGAGTGACGAAGGTCATGAGAAGTGCAGAATGTTGGACGGACCACAGGCTCACTATCTCTAGACTTAGTATCTGGAGACGATCACAAGCAAAATGTGCCCCAATAGCTTAATGTCTTCACATTGAAACAGGATAATATGAAAGAGGCATTTGTCGAAGATATCTGCAGCCAATTGGATACAATCTTTATCAATCCGAGAATGTCGACGAAAACTGGACATCGTTCAGAGTCTCTGTGTACTCAGCTTTATAAAAACCTTGGTCCCACCACGCGTAAACATCAAGAATGTTTTGATGAGAACATTGTTGTCATTCAAGACTTCTTCAGAATGAGAAAAAAACGGTTAAGAAGGACTGCTTAGAAGACAGAACATCATCATATACAAAGGCAGCCTTCAACAACATCAAGAGGACTGACCAGTTCAACTCAGAGTTGCGAGACTCATGACTGAGCAATTAAGGTTGGTGAGATTCAGTACTACGGAGAAACAAACGACATGAACAAATTCTATTATGCTTTGAAGACGATCACTGGTCACGGTCCTCGGAAAATAACCATTACTGAGTGCTGACAGCGACATGCTACTCATTAACACAGAAAGATAGGTAAAAGATGAGCAGAACACTTCAACAGCATCCTCAATCAACAGTCATCTCTCAGCCAGGAGGCAACTGATGAGTGAAAAAGTGGAAATCAAAATACCATTTGCTGATCTTTCAACACTGACTGAAACTGTGAAAGCAACTGACCCGCTGTGCAGTGGCAGAGCACCTGGTAAAGATGCTATCACCGGAGAAGTTTACGACTCTGGAGGTTCGCACATGATATAGAAACTTACTGAATCCTTCCCGTCAATGTGGACTCAGGGAAATATACCCCAGGAGTACATGAATGATCATTGACCTCTTGTAGAAGAGGAAAAGCAACGGCCAATCCTGCGATTTCCATTGGGGCAACTCCTAGCTGTCAAGACCATCACAATCCTGGGCAGAATTCTTGTGCATTGTCATGTGCATCACATTGCCAGGGAGTTAGTGTGTCGTCAGGAAAGGATGAGGGACCATATACATAGTGTTTGCAGCTCATCAATATCAGGTGAAATGTCAGGAACATAATTCCAACCTCTACTTGTCATTTATTGACCTCACAAAAGCCTTTGACACAGTCAGAAGTGGATGCCTTTGGAAGATCATGGGAAAATTTGCTTGCCCAGAGAAATTCATTACGACTGTTCGGCTGTTCCATGATGGAATGCTAGCTCGTGTCGTGGAGGATGGCGAGTCATCTAAACTCTTCCCAGTCACCAATGGAGTCCAGCAAGGCTGTGTGTTGGCTCTAGCACTCTTCAGCATGATATTCTTTGTCATGCTTACTGGTGGCTTCCGGGATTATGATACTGGGATTGACATTTGATACCGGGCTGATGAAAAGCTCCTCGATCTAAGACAAAGTTACAGGATATGACTGTTCTTGATCTCCTGTTTCCTGATGGTTGTTTCCTGAAAACTAAATCTGTTTCTGATATGCGATAAGGTATGTACCATTTCTCTTCAGCTTGTAGCAAATGGTCGCACAATTACCATCAAAAGACAGAGGTAATACATAAATCTGCACCAGGAAAGCTTTCCGTACAGCCTACCATCACAGTAAAAGGTCAAACCCTCGTACCAGTGGACAAGTTCACTTACATCAGCAGCACATTGTCATGTGCAGTCCACATCGATGATGAAACCAACGCTAGATTTGCTAACGCACGTGGGGCCTATGGTGGACTACGTACAAATCTGTGGAAGCGCAGAGGGATCAGTCTACAAACAAAACAAAACTTAAGGTCTTCAAAGTCATTGTCTTGGCGACCTTGCTGTATGCACCCAATGTGTACACACACAAGAAATTCACATGAACTGCCTGAGGAAACGGGTGAGGACAAGATAGCATAACAAGGTCCCAGACGCGGAGGTTCTCACAAAGACAGGGATTCCAAGCATCCACACCCTGCTGATGAAATCACAATTGATGATCGGCAGGCCACATTACCATTATATCAGAAGAGCGGATACCAAAGAAGATCTTCTGCGGAGAGCTAAAGGAGGGAAAGCGATCTAAGGGAGGTATGAAGAAACAATTCAGTGATTCCCTTGAGTTATTCCTGAAACACTTCAGCATTGACCCTGAGTCTTGCGAATATCGCACACAGGATGGCTCAGTCTGGCGGAGTCTTATGCATACTATAGCTACAGGATTTGAAAGAAAGAGAAACGCAGAGGCAGTGAAGAATCGCGAGCAGCGGAAATCTCACGTCATTTATTGATAAGAAAACCAAAGCAGCATCTCTATCAAGCGTGCCACCGACAAACCAATCCAATGAAAGGGTATTTTCTTTCTTCTAGTATGCAAATTGAACTTTTTATTTATGATCTTATCTTTCTTAGACTCGTGTGCAACTGAAAATAGCTAAAACCCTCTGTTGTTATATAAAGGTGTTTCATATTAAGTTAATGAGCGAATGTTACATCATTATATTCGAATCAGTGTGTTAAAAATAAAAAGGAATAAAAGGTAAGGCGAAACTAGTGGATAGGTTTGAACGTATGTAAAGCTGAAATCTTATACTTACTATTCACAGCTCATGTTCTACAAGTAAGCTGACTTCAACATACATTATTAACAGTTCAGATAAACATTAATAAGCGCTGAATGAAGAGTGGTATTAAAAACGTAACACTAGGAACGGTAAATCTTGTATTTACAATAATTCAGTTGCGTTTTCTTCATTGAATGGCAGTCGCTATATAGAATAAAAATTCAAGTGCTAATTTATGTTTAATAAACCAAATGACCAATTGGATGGAATCCCTTTGCAAAATTTACTTCCTACAATTAAATTTATGTGAAAGATCAGATTTATCGTTTAGGGAAATTAACATAAAGCCAACTTAACCGAATCATCCGAAATATTGTTGTAAATCTCGTATGCACACCAATAGAATAACAACAATTTCAGAACAAATTTGACCAAATAGTAGGATAGACTACCCTATCCATTTTGTAACGAACGTTTTTACTAAGGTGCTTAATGATGAGGGACCATATTTAAGTAAGCCTTTCCACTTTGTTATATTACGACGGAATGTATGAAATTTTAAGGATTCATAGAAAATCAAAGGATATTATGTGTAAATCATACAATGACAAACCTTCCATATTTATGTTAATCTGTTGAATAATGCATGTTGTCCCTGCCCTACCATTATGTCATGCACGTGTTGTGGCAAACGTTACCCCTACATATTTATCAGGTAATGAAATGTTCTGAAATACCCTGTCGATTTCATGTTATTCATGCAGTTATGCAGGATGGCAGCAGCCAAATCTAGCTAAACTGGAAATAAAGGCATATGAAAATAACTTCAAATTCAATATATTCTTAAGAGCAGTTTTCAGGCCCTTAGTCCTGCTAATGCGGCGATAACCTTTAAATGTTACGACAATATATATTTCTAAATTTTTCGGTCTTCTGTTTTTATTATGGGGAAAGTTTGAGATGGGGGGGTGGGGGTGTTTGTTTTTTTTATATTAAAAAACAAACAAGCAAACAAACAAATTAGCGTGTGAGTGAGCGAAGGACACTCCGTATGTGTTTAGCTTGTCAAGAACCTATATTTACTTAACGTTGAATGTACCGCCAGTTGTTGTTACCATTTAAAGTGTTATCCGTAACCAAAATGTCTGCAGACTATATTCAAACGTACATGACAATTTACTATTTCGGCCTGTATAATTGTTTCTTTTTATTTTATGAATTCAGAAATTTCGTATTCTGCAATTAATTTCGTTTTATACTCACTACTTACTGCAGAACTCAGAGATTAAAACGTTTGATTTAAATGATTTTTCACCCTGCACAATGACGAATGAAAGAAAGGTTTTTCTTCTTCTTCGTGGTTATTATATATGCAACCATTTTTAAATCATTTCTAGCTTGCTGCTGAAATGAGAGCTTAGAAACCTTTGAATGAATTGATCGCTGCCAATACATCTCGGCAAAATCACTTATCATTGGAGGCCTATAGGAACTGTTGCTTATTTAAAATCACTTATCATTGGCCTATAGGAACTGTTGCTTGTTTAAAATCACTTATCACTGGAGGCCTAATGGAAATGGTGCTTATTTTCAGTTATCTTTCAGCCTTCAAACTGCAAATGTAAAACGTAAGCAATTGTTAGTTTAGTAATATATTAAATCTTATCTTAAAATATGAAAGGTAGAAAGTATAAAGTACATTTTAACAGATCACAGCTACAGTTAAATCCAGCATGTCACCTAGGTAAGTGCAGCTACAGTCAACTCCAGCCTGTCAATTATGTAAAAGAACACTGTTACAATTAACTCAAGACTGTCACTTAGGCAAGCGCATCTTCAGTCAACTCCAGCCTCTTACCTATGATATGGAGCACAGCTACAGTTAACTCCATCCTGTCACTTAGGTAAGCACAGCTACATTGAACTCACATATTGTAACAGAACGCAGTTACAGTTAACTCCAGATTGTCACTTAGGCAAACGCAGCTACAGTCAACTCTAGCCTCTCACCTATGATGTGGAGCACAGCTACAGTTAACTCCAGTCTGTCACATAGGTAAACACAGCTACAGTTAACTCCAGTCTGTCACATAGGTAAACACAACAAAAGTTAACTCCAGCCTGTCATCCAAGTAACAGAACACAGTTGCAATTAACTCCAGACTGTTACCTAGGTAAGCAGAGCTTGGTTTCTTGCATGGAGGCAAAAATTCGCCCTTTCTGTGTCTTGGATCATACTGTAAATCGACCAGGGAGGAACTCACTTGCATATCATAATGAAACAGAAGATATCTTGCAGCTCCCTGGAGCATCCAATCTCTGTGCTATATGCCGTCCGTCGCTCAGATTTTCTCACGGATTCGCGTTTGGTTCTTCCCTTCATGAAGCGCTTGATTAGACAGAAAAGTTGAAAAACTGTTTTGTATCAGCCCCATTGCCATTTGTTTTGTAAAAATATGTATGACGTTCTTTGTTTCCTCTTTAAAAGAGATTACATTCAGTTATTTTAATTATTACACAATAGTATTAGGTACATAAAAGTGACATTAATGAATCACAACACAATAAACATGTACAAAATTTATAAAAGTACAATAACTGTAATTAGGCCTCCGCATTAAGATTATGTTTCCAATTTCGATTTCATTAATGTCATATCCATTATAGAAAGTACAGGAGATGTAAAAATATATGTCTTATCTACAATACAAAGCGTTTTATAAGAGCATCCATTAATTTAGATATAAATATACCATATAAATTGTATATGCAGTATAACATATTTAATTTGAAATATAGTACATATAAAGCACTAATGTTTATTAAACGTGAAGCAATTATATACATGAAATGGATATAAAGTATGTATGTATGTATGTATGTATGTATGTATGTATGTATGTATGTATGTATGTATGCATAGATAGATAGATAGATAGATAGATAGATAGATAGATAGATAGATAGATAGATAGAGGGATAGATGAATGGATGCACGAAAGTGTGCAAACATACGGTTAAGGAGTAGAAATATACCCTGGAAATGGAAAAGTTTAAGGAAAACAGATATATAATTACATGAGCGACACAACTCACCGGAAAGGAAATATATACAAGGAATAACGATCAAACATTCCATGCTGAAGAGGATGCAAACATCTTAGAAGCATTAGAATAACTTATATATTAAATGAATTATCGCGTTAGCTCCCCCTGGCAATACTGGAGTGTAAAAGTTGTAAATAAGATGTACGGTAGTCAAAAATCGAATTGGTCTACAGACCTAATCTAATCCCCAAACACGATGTCATCTATCATGTTCAATTTCATTTGTTCTTCTGTACATCAATTCTAATCCTTCTTCCACCACAAACACCAAATTTTGCCTCGTCAGATCATTCATAAATGCAATGTTTACCATCCTTACCCAAGAGGATGTAAGGTAGAGTGTCACTGTCCCGACAGAAAAGCCAGTGTCAGTCTACTATGTTTATTGAGTATATTATTTGTTCATACATAATATTGCATTGTATTACAGATTTTGTTGACTCCAATAAAGATATTAAGTCATTGATCATGAGTAAGAATAGCCACGCTAAAAATGTTCTTCCTAGACCTGCCTTTGGCTTACTGAGCATGGTTTCGAGCTTTGGCCGTTGAGCGAAACGAGCGCCTTAACATCTCGAAACGAACTAGGAATCAATCTCCACACTTTTCCTTTCATCCCAAAAAGAATAAAGCTTATAGAAAAGGCCAACATGCCACACCGTATTAAAGGTCTTCGCAATGTTCACGAATGCAGCATAAATTTTTCAGTGTCTTTCAAAATAGTGGGATGTTCCCTGTTTAATAATAAAGGCCGCCGTGCTGAAACTACACTGGTCTCGAAATCCATATTGCATCTTGCAAGGAAAATAGTTTCTTTCACTAAATGGAGAAAGTCTCTTCAACAGTAATTTTTCAGATACTTTTTGAAGAACGGGAACGATTGAGAAAAACGGTGGATTTCCATTTTGTTCAGTACGGTCAGAAAGATCTTGTAATTAATTATTTATGGCGACCTCAACGCAAAGCTGCCGAAAGAAGTGGTTCTGAAAAGTAAAGAACGATAAAGATTACTTGTTGCATTCCTTTCTTGAAACTAGGCATCTAATTTCCTCTAGTTGTAAGCCCACCTCTAGAGTACAAGGACATACATTTTGCTCATCTGACGGCCAACTCGCGTCCTTGATTGTGTACATTTTTATAACCTCTTCAAAAAATATAGTCAGCAATGTCAACATTGAAGATGATCATCATCTAAATCTTCCTCATCACTTACCTGAAAGAGCAGAGGTAATTGTTCCCGACTAACTCCATAAATTTCTCACACAATCCGGTTAAAATCAGCTGGAAAAAAGTTTCTGCAAACCAGCAGGAGATATACAATAGTGAAATCTGTGACCAATTAGAATCGTTAAAACTTCTAAAAAAAATTACATTGTAGATATACAATACGCTTTTGATACTGTTGCGACCGTTTTACTGGATTTGTCCGACAAAAATATCCCAAAGAAAACCTTCAAACCGCATTTAAAATCCTATTGGAAATTTTTTAATTTGGCTGAGCTGCGTAGAGATTAGAAAGAAATGAAATGAATGTCTAAAAGACGAACGTCCCTGTGATAAACATCAAAGTCATATGCATAATATAAGAGATCGAAAAGAAAGTTCAGAAACCAATTGAACAAAGCAAAAACCAATTGAACAAAGCAAAATAACGGTATGAAGAGGAACAATTCAACAGGTCAGAATAAGCTGCAGAACTGGATATAGGCAAGTTCTGTAAAAAAGCAAGACTGCAGAAGTAGGACCAGAGATAAGATATCTAAACTAAACTGGGACAGATACATAAATAGGGGCCTTCATTTCATTCATGACGCATGGCGTCAGCATTTTGAAAATAATGGAACTGAAACACTAGACGACCATTTCACAGAATCTTTTGTTAATGAAATTAAGAATGCTGTGAATATAATGTTGGATCCAAATATAGAAGAAGGAATGGACACTCGATTGTGTGGTAACATAATGTAAACTGACATCGAAGACGCTGTGAGAGAAATGAAGAAAAATAAATCATATGGCCATAATAAAATACACACAGAACACGTCATCTATGCACATCAATCGAATAGTTCCATTTTATGCCATATATACTATTGCTTATCCTTTGAGCTTATCTCGACTATTTTAAATGTGTAATCTTTGTTCCTATTGTCAGAGGTGGAAAGAAAGATAGGCTTGACCTTAATAGCCATAGAGTTGACCTTAGTAGCTATGGAGTTGACCTTAGTTGCCACAGAGTTGACCTTAGTAGCCATAGAGGCAGCAATTACAGTTTTATTATCTTCTAAAGAGGCATTCGATGACGGAAATAATAATGTTCGTCGCATTCTGCGTAAATATGTTTAGAAAACTCATGCGATTTATAACGAAATACTCAATCATAGGTAGGTTGTGTGCACAGGATCATTTATCTAAGACCATCCCCTGGCAAAATACTTTAGCATACATACTTGTTTCAAAAGTTGTGCCTGGTAGCGTTTCTGGAGCATTAATTCCAACGGTAAAGGTTTCTCCACTGTCATTTGACATTTTTTTATGATTCAAATGTTTTTAACTTTCATCCCTCGCTTGTACGAAAATCTGTATTACTTGATTCAGCTCCTTTGGACCGTAGTCAGCCCTAATTCGAGATAGCAGAAGCCCTTTTGTTTTCGGGCTCCTCTTCACTCCTCTACATTCCGCCAATACATACCTGGAATGGTTTAGATGTATTATTCGTAAGAGTCATGTCATATATTGCGACTTGCCTATTTCTAGTAACCGATAGCTGTTCTTGATTTACTGTATTTCCTTTTTCGTTTGTCTTCTTTTCGCCTGTTTGCCTTTTCTGCTGCTCGTCTTACATTTTGTACTGTTGTGCTTGAGGTCTTTGCTTTCGGAGATTGCGACACTTTCTGAACTCCGATTCTCTACTGTGGAATGTCTGACGTTGGTTAAGCCGGTATTTCTGTAATCTTGTTTATCTGAAAAAATTATGCTGCGAAACTCTTTTGCAGTTTATTCGGTGTGGCATTTATTGCACTTGGCGTATTAATAGGTATGAAAGAGGAACTGATCACCTTTGCATACGAGCAAGACAGCAGTTTAAAGTTTTTAAGTTGAAATTGAATTCCACGAATCTTCGCAATTTTGGTTTCAGTTTGCTTCTCGTTGTTAGTTTGCAGTTTTTC